>WBNQ01069147.1:0-10363 GCA_013401375.1 Spizella passerina | reverse complement strand
TGCCCTTGAATATTTATTGGCTGACAACACTTAGAGTTTGCTTACCCAGAAAATCATACTCAATACCTCTTATTTCCAAACATGTTAGGGACACATGGGTTTACCCCATCAGACACCAACCAAAGAACTCCAATACAAAATGGATTGTGAGGTGATGCTCTCAAAATATTTTGGGGTTTTTTCCCCAGTTTTGAAGAGATTTTAATCAAGACCACCAGCTTCACCTAACTTGGTGATCAACACTGTTAACATGAGCGTTGGTGATGACATCATCTTGACCACTAAGGTAATANATCACATCAAATCCCCCACCCCTTACAGCAAAAATAGATGAAAACTATCCCACACCTGCAGCAATCAAGACAGAAGGCACACACACATATATGGAACTATTTAAGGGCAACTGTTCACTACACTAATGTCACTGTAAGGACAATTATTATCTCTTTTCATAATCCATTTAATATTCCTGCCTCAAATGCAGACAGCAAGTAGTACAAAAAAAAAAGTAGCTATTCTACCATACATTGTAATTGGGCAAATCTCCAAGGTTATCTTCCTGGCAGGAAAAAACACCACTAACAAACAAACCTAGGCATTAAAATACCATCTCCTTCCTTGGATAAAGGTATTCCTGATCTCAGTGAAATCCTACTACTGACTGACTGCAACTAGCAAGTTAGTGACAGGACAGCCAAACAATGAACAGTCATCATAAAAAACAACTAATTAATAATAATATTTTAAAAATCCAGAGGAAACAAATACAAGAGCTACTCTGTTAAGGCAAGTAAGTTGTAAATAAAAGAATCAAAGAAAACATGATGTTTTATTCCCTTAGGGAGAAGGTGTTTAACTCAAGACAACATTAAAACAGCCCCACTGCCTCTTTCCTAAAGTGTGCTTCCAAACAATCAGTGGGTGTATGACTTAGGGCAGTATGCTCAAGAACAAACAATAAAACAGCCCTAGCCCAAGGGTACTTGTGCATTATCCATAAATAAAGGGTTTAAAAGCCTTGACTAATTTGAGTATTTATTATTTGGGCTTCAAAGTAATAGTGCCAACCTGAGTTTAAGGATTGGTAAGTTCTTCTTGTTTTCATACAGAACTACATGATCATTGATTTCACATCTACCTGCATTTTTTCAAATGTGAAATAAAAAAATCACCTAAACGTTGCTCTGAAGATATATACTTCTATACTTCTATCTTCAGGGAAGCAAAAAAGCCAAGCCAATAATTGTCCCAACACAATGATTTTGCTACTTCTGCTCACATTCTTCCTTACACAGCACTAGTTTACCCTTACTACTCCTAAGAAACTAACCATGCAGTCAGAACACCTGTTGATGTAATTACTTACAACTTGAACACTTCTGTATTGCTTTTTCAATATAAGCAAGGTAGAGACTAGAAGATTTAATACAGGAAAAAGATGCAAAAAGGCTGGCTAACTTCTGCAACACCAAAGGAGGAAAACAGAATTACTGAAAACATAGGTGCATGTACTCCATACAATCTACTTCATAAGTTGTGCAAGAGTGAGACCAAGAATAAAAATTCAGAAGTTGCACAACAGCAATGTCATGATAGACAGTTGGGCCTTTCTGTCCCTAGTGCTAGAGGAAATGTTTGAGGTCAATGCTGAATTGATTCTGCTCCATGCTTTTATTTTTCAAGCAACATTTTAAAGGTGGATTAACACTGAAATCCAGTTCATCATACTCCCCACAATAATTCTTGTCCTATGCCCTAAAGAAATCTTAGGCTGCTCCTGTGAAAGATGTGGTTGCTCAAGGACTGCAAGATGTGCAGATTTTCACGTAGCATAAAAAGCCACATCACTTTTCAGCAATTTAACTGAAAACAACAGCAAATCATACAAAACAATCCCTGTTTTTAAAGCAAAGTCAATTCATTTCAGACAATGTAATTGAGAAGCCACAGTTAGAATATGTGTGGGATCCAACTTAGGATGTGAAAACATACTCCATCAATTTGTGGAAGCAAATTCCCTTCAGAACAATTTTTAAAGAAAAAGAACCACAGAGTTCATGCCTATTGCCCTTGAATATTTATTGGCTGACAACACTTAGAGTTTGCTTACCCAGAAAATCATACTCAATACCTCTTATTTCCAAACATGTTAGGGACACATGGGTTTACCCCATCAGACACCAACCAAAGAACTCCAATACAAAATGGATTGTGAGGTGATGCTCTCAAAATATTTTGGGGTTTTTTCCCCAGTTTTGAAGAGATTTTAATCAAGACCACCAGCTTCACCTAACTTGGTGATCAACACTGTTAACATGAGCGTTGGTGATGACATCATCTTGACCACTAAGGTAATATGAATGGTTAAGGAACCACCTTTGGTAACAGCAATCATTTCAGCCAGTTTAGTATTAGTGTTACATTTTTGTCTCCTGCTATCAGTCTCTATCAGATATTTTGGATTATACAATTTAAAACAGTTTGTCACGCTTAAGATCTAAGCTGCAGCTGGACAGACTAAATCTAGTAGCTACCACAAAGTCATGTAAAATATTACTGCTGCTTCTAAATCACCCTGAGCTGCTTAATTACAGTACCTGCCTCCAATATATCCACATGAAAATGTAAGTGAAACTCTTTACTTGGTTTCACTCTTTGTACCAAATTGGAGCTTCATATTTAAAGACAAAAGACAGAATTAAACCCCCACCTCCTCCTTATTTCTGTACCTGAATTTGTTCCACTCCAAAACAACCCAAAAATTTCAGTAGGAGTAAGGAGTTGTGGGCTTGCCTAATAATTTCCTAGCCACCCAAATCAGCATAAATGAAGGGCAGAGCTTCCTTTTGTCTTAATTCTGTCTATTTCACTGAGAAACAAAGATTATTTAAACTGTCAAAATAAGAGTAAATTGACTCTAAATACATGGAGGCATTCATTTCTCAGCAGCAGATCTGGTGAATTTATCTAATCTTAATGTGTCAAAAAGCAAAGTACTTTCAAAGCTGGAACAAGTGAATAATAAAGGCAGCCATTTTACCAGCCCTGCACTCTGGGGTGCAAAAGTGAAAAGCACACACATATTTACATCTAGTCTTCTATTCAAGCTACTTCAAAGTGAATAGTTAGAAGAGAAATTAAAGCAAATGGGGAAAAACCGCAGGAGTGCAAGGATCTTCCTTTCACACAATAAAAATATATAAAGGGAAATATTCTTCAGTAAAGAAGAATATTGAAGCTGGTTCCAAGATATCAACTTCAGGTCTTAGAGAGGAGCACTTTAATTATAACTTTAACAATGACAGATACAGAAGAAAATGTCAACATCTGCTAATCCATCATGTTTCTGCTGCACCAAAATAATGTCTACATTAAAAAAAAAACTCTCCACTTACCAAGTGCACTTATAGCATCCTCAAAAAGATTTGATCGAGATGTATCACCTGTTGTACTGTAAGATGAAGACAAGTGCAATGGTAATTACAAAACTTTGGAAAACTTCCTGTTTTTCAAAAAAAAAAAAAAGCAGCAGCAGCTGTAACTCTAATAGCCCCTTTTGTTTCTAAAAAACCAACAAAGCTTTCCAAAGAGCTCGCTTTTGGTCCTATAGTGAGAATAGATTTTACAAACTTACAATGCTAGCATTTTTAAAACAAGGCCAACCTTCCCCTGCTACCCCCCAGAATTTTGGCTCTTGCCCATCTGCTCAGGGATTAGCCATCTGCTTGCTTGAATGCTTTAAAGGGTGGGAGAACAAGGTGGATTTTCAAAAGCACACAGCAGTCTCACTAACTGCTTCCCCACAGCCACCAGTTTGACCTCAATGAGGACCCAAGGAGGCTGGTGGCAAGCACTTATTAAAATCTCAGTATACTGCTTTCCCAGGAATATAAACTGCTAACATTTGCAATTACTCCATCTCAAGTTATCAAAGTTGTTAAATTACAGGATTAAAGGTTCACCTCCATGAACAACAAGGAACACAGAGGCACAACACTAGGCAAAGGAATACCAGTTTTAATCAGCCACAGCCAAGGCTGCCCAGTTCCCAGGGCTGCAAAATTAAAGCATCAGCCCCCTGGTCTCAGGGTGACACCCAGGGTGGGTCAGCAGGACTCCTCCAAGGGCTTTACAGCCCACAGGGCATTGAGCCCAGCTCACTGCGGGGTGCCAGGAAAAACTGTTGGGGGAAGAAATCCAGAGGAAGAACCAAAGGCAGGGAAAGGAAAGCTTAAAGCACCATGCAGAAGAAGAGCGTGGGTCAAGAGTGCAAAAAGAGGAGAAAAAGGGCCAATCATACATAAGAAACACTTGCCTGGCCATGGTCTGCACCTCAGCACCCAATCCATCCTGTCTTTTCATTAAATTCTACTTCTAAATTTTTTCATAATGTGGGGGTTGTGCGTCTCTATTCTACACACATGTATTTGGAATTCCAAGCGTTCACAGGGGCAGGGAATTGAGAGACAGGGGGATCCAGACACCTGTGGAGCCAGCAACTGCTGAGACCACTGTGGAAGTGGGAAAGCCAAGGACTGCAGGCAGTTCGTGGGTGAGCCCTCTGTGTGTGTGTGTGTGTGTGCAATGGGATCTGAGTATCAGGGCCTGGAACAGGGTGGCAGGGCTCAGGCAGTCCCCATGCCCTGGTACCAAAACCTTGGCAAACTCTAAGGGGCCAGCTATCAGAAGAGAAATTCATATTTTTCATTTGTGTTTTGTACATTTTCATATTGCAGTAGTGGGCTTTGCTCTAAAGAGCCAGAGGGGAAGTGGATGTGGCTGATCTATCTTACATGAGTGCCGGGATTTTTCCTGCCTGAGCTGACCTAAGCAGCCAAACATATATTTATAGGTATATCCATATTGTGTGTATATTTTGGGAATACACAGTCTTGATAACATGACAGACTTGAGGACATGGAGCTGCAGAAGCCTCAAATTTATCAGGCTACCAGTCTTGGCAACTTCTATCAGCAAGTGAAAGATCATCAGATTGATCTGAATGTTTGCAGAAGATGCCACTAAAAATCCAGCAAGGCACTTACAGAGATCTCTGTAAGATCTATGCAAGAAATAATTTGTTACAAGAGTGCTTCACTAGAATCTGTCAGTAGTTAAGATTTACAATCAAAAAAAAGATCAAAGACAAAGCAAGATGCCAGCTGGCCTGGCCTTGGGTCAATAAATCTTGCCTTAGTAATTTGGCTTCTAAAGCAAATCAGAAGCAAACACTATTCACTGAAATCAAGGCAGGTGATGACTTTGATGTCTATGTTAAATTATTTTGTTTCTCCCTGTCAAGTGTGTACACTGAGGGTCCCTCACTGCAGCTTTACAAAACTGCAATCTGTACATGAAAAACACTATTTCAGTATGACAGATTGATCTTTGAACCCACTGGACAAACTGAGCAGGGAAAAAAAAAAAGAAAATAACCCCACTCATTAGTATTTTTTAACAACTACGTTAATTTCACTGATAAATGAAACTTCATTTGCATTCCATTTCCAAGAGATACACGTTTCTCAGAACTGCAAAATTAAATCATCCATTTGTGTATTTAGTGCAAGAAATTTGTGATGAGTTTTTCAAGACATTAGGCAATTGCAAGTTTTGCTTTGTTATCATCAAATCAGTATTCGACAGTGTTTAAATACAATCACTTAAAAAATACTGTCTTGTGCACCAGTATTCCCAGAAATAACACACAAATAATTAAAACCCAGAGCACGAAACATGAAGATTTGATGCTATGCAGCACTTCAGGGGCCATTAAATTCCAGTTAACAACATTTTAATCCCATGCAGTCTTCAGCAACTTAAGCAAAAAAAGGCAACAGCTTACAACAGGGATGAAACCTCTAACTTCCACTTAATTTTATCAACTGTAGAAAATTGAGGTGGAAAGTTTTCCCAGGTCTCACAATTAATTACCTGCAGACGGGTCAAAGAACATTCAGGGAAAAAAAAAAAAACAACCCAACCTTGTAGCTTTAAGGCATTACACGATTAAGGGCAATACCACATCCTATATTTTGGAAGAAAAAGCTCTTTGCAAAAATTAAGAAACTCATACAGCAATAAGGAATTTATGGTTTGAATCTGACCAACATTATCAAAAGCACAATCAGAGGGTTATGAGCAGGACAGGACACATTCCTCTTCAGACTTCAAGAGCTTTGTGAGCAGTAGATGCCCACTGCAGGTGAATATTTTCAGTCTGAAAAGGAACTTGCAGGATGGCAACCCTGAAATGCTTAACAAGAGCTCAAATCTTGTGTCATTTAACTCTCCCCTCCACAGGTTTGTTCTCAAGATCACACTTCCCACAGGAGAAGGCATAAAAAAGGAGAGGTGCTTCTTAAAATCAGTAATATCATACTTGAGTCTGAGACTGAAATTACAGTCAAGAAAGAAGAAAAATTAAATAGAATGGAGAGAGTGATTGACCTAACACCGTAATAAAAACTTAAAATCAAAACTAGAAGCAACAGAAACAGGAACCCATTTTTGGAGGCTTATCCATACCTGTCAATTGATGATGGACTGACAGCAGCTGGTGCCTCAGGTGGTTTTTCTTCAGGCTTCTCCTCTTTCGGAGCACTCACAGGTGCTGGCTCACAAGCCACTGCATCTGGTGCTGGTGGTGGAGGGACAGGAGCTGGCACAGGGGCAGGAACAGGGATTGGTGCAGCAACTGCTGTGGGAGCTGCAGTTGTTGAGCCAACAGTGGAAGTGGCATTTGACGGCTGAGTCGCTCCAGCTGCTGCTTTGGGCTACAGGAGGACAAAAGAGTTCAGGCACGGAACAAAGATCATAAATCCACAGCTCTCTGAGTTCTGTTAAGACCATTTGTGTTTGCTGTCGTTGCCTCAACATCAAGCACAACATTAAAATATTGCAAGACATTAATTCTCTCTCGCCCTTCACTGTGTTTAAACAAGCAACTGAGAGCGTCACTGAGGTACTCACACACCTGAGCGCTCACACTCTGAGGTGAAATTCAAAGATCTAAATATTTACAGACCACAATATTCTAAATATGAAAACAATCCTGAGTTTTACAAAAGCACATTTTCCAGAAGAAGCCAAGACAGTTGCCAAAAACTATCTGCAGAACAAGCATAAGCTTTTCTCACCACTCAGATGTGGAAAAAAGTGATTAAGACAGAAATCACATTTCATTACAAATGCTGTTTGCTGGAACACAAGATGAGAAAAAAAATTAAACTTCACCTGCAACATGTTTCAGTTATGCAATCTATGCATTCAGAGCACTAAAATAACATCTCTTCAGTTCATGAAGTAAGCACCAAGGATAAAGCAGAATGAAGGACTACCAAACTTACAGCAGAATATTTAGAGTGAATAATACTTGTATGCAATTGTGAAATAATCTTCACATCTCTAATGGAAACTTGAATTTTTCTTGGATGCAGTATTAATCCCATTATATAAAAATAGCCCCAAGGGCTGACAAAGTTGACCCCAATCTTTGCCTTTCCAAGAGAAATAGCTGAACTTTAGCAAAACTACTTATTTAAGGTGCACCACTTTCAGACATTGCCTGCTTGAAGAAGAAAACATTTACTTCCTCCTTTTGTCTGCAAGGAGAGGTAAAGCTTAAGAATGAATAGCTTCCAACATGATGGGCACAGCAAATAACATTTTAATAAGCACTCAGAGAAGAACACTGACACAGTAGGAATACAAGGGGAGTTATTTTCTGCTGGATGCCTAAACCCTTAATGCAACAACGTCTGAGCATCAGACAAAGTTAGCAATCTGTGCCTACATGACTGGGCATGTTCTTACCCACAACAGAATCAGGAAAGGGCAATTGAGCTCCAAGAGTAGCAAAAAGATTGTAAGACTGAAAAAATGCCCAAAGTACAGGTCCTTTATTATCAGAATATATTGAATTTAGCAGTTCTTCACGGAGATCTGCCTTTAGAATCATAGAATTTGTTGAGGAGATCTCTAAAATGATTGAATTTAACCCAGCAACGCCATTGACACCACTAAACAGTGTCCTTAAGCAGCACAGCCACACATTTCTTGAACATTTCCAGGAGTGGCAGTTGCACAACTTCTCGGGAGCCTTCTGCTATCAACAAAATGAAAAACTGGACTCTGACATCTCATCTGCACCTGTTTTCTTGTACTGATAAATGCCCCTGTGGCAAACCACAGACTAGGAAGCTGTTCATTCAGGAAGAGAGCAACAACAGTTGTCTTTAACAAGCCCACTGGTTTAATTATGTTTACTATTACCAGAGATAAATAAGGGGCATCAGAATATATGTTTTCTTTGTCAGGAGGAGGAACTCGAGCTTCAAAATTAATTTAATATTCCAAAACACAGATGAAGCCAGTTTGATTCAGACTGCAATGGTCTGGAATGCCTGGAAAATCAGTGGCTTGGTTCCTGGAAGCAGCCTGACAAGTGGTTCAGAGAATAAATACTTCAAACACGTGTCACAGTCATTCCCTATAAATTGCACTTGCAGGCTTTCAAAACCCACAGGTTTGTTTACTGCCAGATGTATCCTGTCTCTACTGGTTTATGCTGTTGAGTTTGACAGGAGAAAAAGCCATGAACTATGAAAAGCAACATGGCAAGGCTGGAAGAGATCCATACAGACGATTTAACCACAAACTACCTAGGTTGCCTTCTTCCTTTTAATAATAAAAGGGAAAATATAACAGAGAGACGTGAAAGAATAAACAGTAAAATCAGCTATTAGCAATTTTTTTCTTTAATACAAATATTCAGCACAGAGCAAAAGCAAAAATCAGCCTAGGCAAACCAAGACTATGAAGCAATATTTTTTATCTATTCACACAAGCTTTTTACTGTTGATCTGAATTTGCTTATGATGAAATTCCACCGGTTTTAAGAATGGATATATACAACTACTCATCACAAGAAGAAATAGAATTAAATTAATGAAGCTTCCTACTCAAAAGAAACGATTACTCACCTTTGTCACCATAACCACCACAAAGTTCTTCTCATCTATCTTGTATTCTTTAAGAGCAGTTTCATCATTAAGGATTTTACCTGGGAAATTAAACAGGCAGAAATTAAGAAGTTGTTTAACAAATGAATAAATTATCTTGGGATTTCCTCAAGAAAACATGTTTTATGCAGATCATAAATAAAAGTTAATTCAACAAAAAGCAGTTTGGCCATTAAGCTTTAGCAGCAGAGCTACAATTTTCCTCATGTGATGTACAGAGTATTGGACAGCTTGAGGGCTGCTGCCCTAAGTGTTGCAGATGCTTTAAAACCATTTAAAATAAAAGCATGAAATCTGGAAAGAGTCACTGGAATCTGGAAAGATCCTTAACAACGATACATGTAATACAGAGGAAAAGCATTAACAGACAAAAAGCTTAACCAAGTAACTTATGTCTGCTTACACAGTAAAGGAAATTCCCTTCTACTTATCTTCCATTTGTTCTTCAGATAAGAGCATTACCTGCAATAACAAGTGTGTGACCTTGCAACTTTAACAATTTGCAAGGCTAAAACATTAGAAAAAGCTAGAACTATTCCATAATTTGCCACCTTGACAGAAGGATGAAAAAGCTATCAGACAAACCCAGAAACATCTGTTATACTACGACTTTTGATGTTTCATAAGCAGAGGTGGTACTGCGACAAAACAGATTTGCATCACTTCTACAAGAACTTAGGAACACAGTAAGCCACACACTCTTTGCCTTTTCTTAGAATAAACTGACTTAGAGGTAGCACCACAAATTAGAAAAGCAAGTCTGCATTTCAGTGAGTTTCATAGCACTGATTTCTACTACAAAATTTTCAGGGAATATTTTACAATTTAAACTGATTCATTTTCTGAAGATGTGCCACAAACTACTTCCATTTCATAACCTCTCCAGTGGACTGCAACTAGAAGGACACATCCCTATCCTGATGTTTGCAAGGAAATCAAGCAACACATGCAGCTTGTGGCACTCAGAACACAAATTACTGGTTCCACCAGTCTTGCAGGTCAAACATTCAAGGAACTATTACATGTAGTGCAGTAACAGCAATACCTGCAGCATCTGACTCAGAACCCACACGGGTTGACTCACAATTTTTATAGGCACTTGGGGAAGGCTTTAATGAATGTGTTTGCAATATAATACATATACACTTTATGAAAGTATACATACAGACATCCTGTCTTCTCAGAACTCACCACTCAGGGTTTCTAGAGCTCACCCAAATTCAGATGTCAACACAATGGACAATCAGAACCTCTCTAATCAAAGTCAGCTGGGGGTGTCACTTTGCTTTACCAAACTATGAAAATTCTACAGTTTAATAATTTTAATAATAATTCATTTT
>WBNQ01069146.1:27501-38567 GCA_013401375.1 Spizella passerina | reverse complement strand
CACAAGGATCATTGAATTCAGCTTCTAAGTGAAAGGCCCATATGGGGATTTAACCCACAATCTTGTCTTTATTAGCATCATGCTGTAGTCAGCTGAGCTAATCTCAGAGCCATTTATATGATAATTACTTAAAAATACTGTGTGTTGTTACACTTAGATTCTTTTTTCTTTCATAGAGCCATCTGTGGGCTACCAACCAAATGACCAGGAACACCTACAAAAGTTTCTGGAGCAGTTTATTGGTTCATGTGGGCAGGCACTCATGCTGGGGAGCTCAGGGTTTTATGTTTGAGCTCCTAAAGTTGAGCCTGAATGACCTATCCAAAGCTGGTCAAGAAAGAAAATGGAAGTGTCCAAAGCTTATGGAGAAATCTCAGAAATTTGTCTCTCAATTTTTCTCTGATCAGAAATAGGTTATCCAAAGTACTATGCAGAAAGAAGAGTTGGGAACACTTAATCCAGTAATTCACAGAGAATTAAGAAAATACACACACGGATACGGCAAGTTGTGAATTTAGTGTTTGTACAAGAGGAAGGCAATATCTCATTAGGGACTGGGAATCTGCACAAGAAAGACTAGGAATAGCTAGAAGGGACAAGTTTAATATGTAATTTCTTTGGGAAGTAACTAGAGTCAGTTAAACAGATATAATTAAGCTGAAAATCAATGGCAAGCATAAACAAGGAAATACCCTGGGTAGATACCAGATAATTTATTTGTTTTATGAATGAAGCTAGTGAGTGCTTGCCCTACACCCTACAAGCACAGCCAGGGATTGTCCAACATATAAGTACTCATCTAGGAAAGCCATCAGCAGGAAGGTAGCAGCAAGAGGCTCTCTCTGCTAAGGCTCTCAGCCAAACAAGTCATTAATAATTGAGGGGAAGACAGAGGTATATTTCTGATGCAGCTAATAGAATTTTAAATAATTACTAATACAGAACTACAGGCAGCATTGCCAACAACTAGCACATTCTACCAGTCCCTCTTAACATGTCTCTTCAGGACACAAGCTTTTGCAGAATAATTTCTGCTTTTCTATATATTGCAGGCACATGGGTTCTGTGTGCATGTGTATGCACCCAGTAATTAGGAGATTATAGACATGGGCACGTAAATAAGCACCATGAGCTGAATGCTACTAGAAGACAAGTTATAACTAAGAGCCAAAAGGAAAATTACTTTGAAAAAATAAGTAGAGAAAAACAGAGAAAAATCTTCAAGCAAATAAGAGATTCACAGAACTATGAAAACTGCTGAAATCAAGGAAATTTGTAATACAATATGTCATGGCCAATTAGACATAGCAGAAAAATCTCCAGCCAGTAAAAGTATTCATGTGCAATGCATTTTTGTTGAATGGATTCACTCATTCCTTTGTGCATTTACTTATCTCCTATAGCCAATTAAAATTACACCCAGGAGAAATTAGACACTAGTATTGCTGCATTAAGCTGGTGCAGGCCAAAACATGTTCTCTGTAAATCAAGACTATGACTACTTAAAAGATGTACAGCAAGAACCATTTCCAAACCATTCTACAGAATTATTTGTCATATAAAACTATCTGCTTTACTAAAACAGGGCAGTAAAAAGTCATAACCACCAGCTTGGGTCAGCTCAAAGAGCAGTGATATGGATGTGTTTTGGTTTTTCTTCCTTTGGGCTGTTTAAGACAACTTTTCATGTGCCCAGGAGTCCATGCAGGCACATGTGCCTTAGCTGGTGGTTGCGTACTGAAAATTCATGTACACATAACAGAATGCAATATATGTTCTTTACAGCTCTTCATCAGATCTGTATTATGATTCAAGGGATATGCCACACCTTCTCAGTAGTTTTTCATGTAGGTATTGAATGTTATTTGCTAATAACAATCACAAACACAGCTAGTGGAAAAACTATTTTCACAGAATAGTAGAATGCTTTGGGTTGGAATGGACCAAAAGATCATCTACTTCCAACCCTCTTGCCATGGGCAGGGACAACTTCCACTAGACCAGGTTGCTGAAAGATCCATCCAACCTGCCCTGAACACTGCCAGAGACAGGGGATCCGCAGCTTCTCTGAGCACACTGTACCAGTGCCTTGCCACCTGCACAGGGAAGAGTTTCTTCACCATGTCCCATCCAAATGTGCCTTCTTTCAGTTTAATGCCATTAATCCTTGTCCTATCACTAAAACTGACAGAGCTCTCTGATAAGAATGGTCAGAAGACCCTTTCACACTGAACCAACAAAAACTGAATTATTAATGAAATATTAAAACATCTAATAGAAACTGGTAATTATGATTTCAAGTAAAACCACCTGGGAGACATTAGAAAGCCCAACACTGTTTTCTGCCTGTTCTATAGAGTGTGTCTCATAAAGAAACAGTGATGAATATGAGTGGTGTGACCAGTTACTGTATTTATGAATGAGAAAGAAAGAGAAGAGTGAGGAAATACGTGCTGAGGCTGTGGGGAAGGGTTATGTCTCTGTTGCTTTAAAAGGTACCAGCGCTAAGTGAGACCGCTGGTTGCGTGCCTCGTGCAGGCTTCTCAGTGTGTGCAGAGGAACCATCCGAGCATGAAAGAGCAGCCAGGAAATGCTGGCCTTGAAGGAATAACTCCCTACTTCAATATTAACCATGTGTAAATTATTTAGCCTGCTCTTTACACAGATTTTCAGTTGAGGAGAAAGCAATGAAAAATCACCAGCAACTATCAAATCTAGAGTCTTTGCCTCAAAAGATGTGAATGTGTTGATCTCTGCCAATTTCCCTCCATAAATCTCTCCTTATCAGCCCCTTTATACTTCAATTTGCACTTTTTTGAATTGTACAATACTCAGCTTTTAAGAGACACGCACTAAAGAACAATAACTATCACCAAAGTGGATCTCAGAATCCCATGATCTTTGTGCGTTGCTTCAAAGGGATTGTTTTAAAAGGGTTGTTTAAAAGGTTGTTTCTCTCATTGTATTCTGTAGTGATAACTTGCTCTTCAGTTGAAGGGAGGAGCATTCCTTTCTTTTTTAAAGATCCTAAAACCCTCAGTTTATACCTAATGTGCTGCTGACAATAACATTGGGACATCTACCAGGTCTTTTACAGGTCAATACGACCAGAAAGCAATTTTTATTATAAATTACCTCTAAAAACTATCTCTGGAAACATTAAACTCTGCAGAAATCAATACATTTTTTTGCATTAAAGAAAAAAACAACTTGTCTATTGTTTGTGCTGCTTTCAGTCAGAGTTCTTGTTTTGTTGCCAAAGTCATCAAGGCATTATTAAACATCTCTGCCCATAAAACAGCACAAGTTCATAACTTCAGATCTCCGTTTAGACTTCTGAACTGTACAACTAGAGAACTTGGCCAAGGAAGGACTCCATTAATATCTTCACCTTAGCCTAAGAATTCCCTTTTCAGTGGCACTCAAGCTTGTCTTTTCTCTGGCCAGCTCCTCACCAATAATGCTGGTCCCTTCCTGCAGCCACCCTGGGAGTCAGCACGAGCCTGCAAGAAATGCTCGGTGCCCCTGTGCAACCCGGTGGTGCAGTGGAATGCACATCACTTCTCAGGATCTCCTCTGGATCCTCCTCCCACGTGACCTTCCCTGCCTGCAGCATCCGTTATTTAAAAAGGCGTTTTATAATGTCCCACTTCAGTGCTTCTGCAATTTTCACCCATTAGCTACTGGTTTTATCAACTTTGGGCACTGAGAACAGACTATTACCTCTTGCAACACCTTTTCATGACCTGAGGACTTACCGTATCCAGCCAGACTTTTCTTCCTTAGGCTGAAGAGACCTGCTCATGTCAAATTGACAACAATATTTCTTTATAAGGAATGGCTTTTTTCTGCCTTCCCTGTATTTCTCAGAATACAATTTGTGTTATTCTAGCTATTGCACCAATCTTTTGAGGGTTTTTTCCCTTCCTTCTGTCTATCTTCTTTTTCCTTTTACCTTCTCTTTTCCTTTTACCTTATCTTTCAGAAAACAATACTAACAAAAAAAAATCCAAAAGTCAAAAAGCTAAAAGGAAGAGGGTATAAAAATATGAATATATAATTATTTTCAAATTTTCTGGAAAAAGCAGCAACGGTTTTCTGCCACCTTAACACACAGTTGGACATATACAGCAATATCTTAAAAAATGTTATGAATTTGCTATTATTTCTAGTCAGTGCAAAAATTAGACAAGGAATGCAGTTACAATTATGATGACACATCTGTGATTCTGAAAAGGAGACTTTCTAAATGTAGGCAGCTTCCATTATACTCGAGCAAGTTCGGATGAATGAAAGCCCTGATGAAATCATCTTGAATATTATGTATATGTAAAAATCAAAGCAGGAGAATCTCTGTTCGTACAATGCCCCTGAGACATCCCTATAATGCTTAAAAATGTTCTGGCCTGATTATGTGTCTCATACCTTGGTAGCAAAAAAAATAGCAAAATACAGAGACTGACTGGAGAATCTGTGTACTGAAATTCACTGTCCTGATATGGTTGGGAACCATATCTCACAGTGCTGTTCACAGGCTTGAAAGGTGTGGGGATTTTTAAGCTATTTCTACATAGAAGCTCTTCCTGAGTCTCTTTCCTCCTACATTAAGAATGTACTGATTTCTAAATTTATTAAAATTTCAGGTCTAAGTTTCTACACAGCCTTATGTACCCAGATGTTTTCAAGCCAACATGGTCCATTAATTTAATATTTTCTTTATCCTCACTTTTATCCTCCCATGACAATATTTATATACATGACTACATAATGCTAAACAAGATAAATCTTTTATATTTTATCTTATATATCAGGCTGTTCATCCTTCTGATCACTTTAGTAGCCCTTTTTCTGCATCTTTGGGGTGAAGGACACATTTATGCTGGAAATCAGGGGAAAGGAAAGCAAACCCAGACAAAATTTATGGACACTTCTCTCCAGACACCAGCCTACATGTTCAGCTGTAACTGCAGTGCTCCCTTATAGTATTTGCTAGCAGTCCTCGGAAAGTAAAATTAAATAGATCCACCATCATGAAGAAGCCATCACTGGTCACTAAATGGCCACCTACATGTATTTAGAAGCTACACTTCCTCTGGGCTTTCACTTTGCCAAATTATCAGGACACATAGGAATTTGCCTTCACTCATGGCTCTGAACAGTTTCCTGCCACTGGCAGGCTTTTCTGCCTTTGTGCCAGCTGGAGTTAATCTTTTTGGACTAAGATGAAATTCTAAAAGAGGTATTGATGAAGTCTTATGAGGTGGAACTCATATTCCTCTGCTGAAATAATCCTTTCTATTAATCTCTGGGATTGTTTCTGATATTTTCAGAGTCATGTGCCATTGATTGTATTACAGGTCACGGGGTAGGAAATACAACCAGATCTTCCCATTGAGTTTTTTCCAGCTGATCCTCTTAGCTGGAAGTAAAAATTCCTGTAATTAGTTTCTAGTGCAGGAACTTGCATTTTTGTACAACTGAATTTCATCCTCCTTCTGTTATTAGAGACTTCAAGGTCATCTGACTCTTTTTATGATAAACAAATCTCTTCTTTATTGATGCAGCTTTCACACCTGAGATAGTCAGCAAATTTCATTAACAAACCCCCACCAAGGTCAGAAATTAAAATACTAAATAAGATTAGTCCCCAGTTCAGTTTTGGAAGGACTCTATTAATATCTTCACCTTAGCCTAAGAATTCCCTTTTCAGTGGCACTCGAGCTTGTCTTTTCTCTGGCCAGCTCCTCACCAATAATGCAATTTGTATACTAATACTGTTTTCTCCAGGTGAAACAACACCTTTTTTAGGTATATTGTATCAGCAATTTAGGGAGCTGGCATCTCCTATGCCTGCAGACTCTACTGTTTTACCAAAAAGCCACATGACCCCTTTAAAAGGAGGTGCCAAGAACAAGTACCTGACTCTCATGCATATCCAAGTGTGCTCCTGCCCCAGAAAGCATGGAAAAATATTAACCCACCTTAGTCAGTGTGGAAGCAAGAGGAGTAACTTTTCCCAGATGACAAAGGAAGCAGTCAGCAATCTCATCCTGCTCCTACCACAAAGACCAGTGCAGGAATGGAGGTCAGAGCTCCTCCCTGCTTGGGAGAGAGGGCCTTGGGAGGAAGATGGGAATATAACTCCGACCCTTCACTTGTTGTACCTAAATGACTCCCTCAGGGATGTTTCTCTGCCCACCCTTGTTAAAGACCCTGATCCCTTGATCCTTCTCTTTTTTTTTTCTTGCCAGTAAGACAGAGTACCCTGTCTTCACGCACATGCTCACTCAGCCTGGCTCTTTCATCTTTAATTCATGATAATTTTTTTTTCTGACAGAGAAGATTTATTCAAACAAGAATCACTTGAGTACTAGCTGATAGCCTTCTTTATACAAGGAGCCAGACTAGAGTTCCACAACAATCCCTACATGCTAGCATTAGCTTAACCTAAATGATGCTTCCTCAGAAAGCCCAGAGTGCCTTCGCCTTTTATATTACACACTAAAGACCATATGGAAACTCATTTAAAAAGAATGAAGTGCACTGACCTTCTGTCTTATTGCAATGCTTCCGAAGANCTATTAATATCTTCACCTTAGCCTAAGAATTCCCTTTTCAGTGGCACTCGAGCTTGTCTTTTCTCTGGCCAGCTCCTCACCAATAATGCAATTTGTATACTAATACTGTTTTCTCCAGGTGAAACAACACCTTTTTTAGGTATATTGTATCAGCAATTTAGGGAGCTGGCATCTCCTATGCCTGCAGACTCTACTGTTTTACCAAAAAGCCACATGACCCCTTTAAAAGGAGGTGCCAAGAACAAGTACCTGACTCTCATGCATATCCAAGTGTGCTCCTGCCCCAGAAAGCATGGAAAAATATTAACCCACCTTAGTCAGTGTGGAAGCAAGAGGAGTAACTTTTCCCAGATGACAAAGGAAGCAGTCAGCAATCTCATCCTGCTCCTACCACAAAGACCAGTGCAGGAATGGAGGTCAGAGCTCCTCCCTGCTTGGGAGAGAGGGCCTTGGGAGGAAGATGGGAATATAACTCCGACCCTTCACTTGTTGTACCTAAATGACTCCCTCAGGGATGTTTCTCTGCCCACCCTTGTTAAAGACCCTGATCCCTTGATCCTTCTCTTTTTTTTTTCTTGCCAGTAAGACAGAGTACCCTGTCTTCACGCACATGCTCACTCAGCCTGGCTCTTTCATCTTTAATTCATGATAATTTTTTTTTCTGACAGAGAAGATTTATTCAAACAAGAATCACTTGAGTACTAGCTGATAGCCTTCTTTATACAAGGAGCCAGACTAGAGTTCCACAACAATCCCTACATGCTAGCATTAGCTTAACCTAAATGATGCTTCCTCAGAAAGCCCAGAGTGCCTTCGCCTTTTATATTACACACTAAAGACCATATGGAAACTCATTTAAAAAGAATGAAGTGCACTGACCTTCTGTCTTATTGCAATGCTTCCGAAGACCATCAAAAGCCAGTACAAAGCTATCCTGACAGATATATGGAGCATGGTGTATTCTTTCATTTTTACCAACTGAAAGCAACTTTTATCAATTACACACACACCAAGCACAGATTACACACTGGCTACAAGTTATTGCTGTCCCTATAGTTATTGTCAATGTTCTGCTGTGTTGGAGCTGACAACAATTTTGAACAGAAATAAACACTTCATTAAAACAGTGAGGGATAACAACTGCAGTTAGTCCATACAAGCAATTAAATGAATTGAGCCTGCATTCTGTAGAGCTGCCCATTCATGTATTTTATTTAAATTTTACTTCTTTCCATTTGAAAGAAGTAGGCAGACTCCTGACTGTACAGCAACTGCAATGTGTGCTAGAACAGCACAAAGGGGTGATAAAACAGTTTTCAGTGTGATAGTTAATAAACGGAGTGTGGGCTGAGAAAAACATGGATGAGGATAAACATCAAAAAGAATCAACCTTAATGGACATTCTTGAGGACCACAAGAAGGTACCATGAAGCCCCCATGATACATTTTTGTAAAATAACATCTTCTAAAATACCAGCTTAGCTTCATGGAATGTTCAATAGTTATTTACTTCAAAAGAAAACAGAAGATGCTCTCTGATGTGTAACATTTTACTGATGTGAGAGAGGGGGAAAGAGAGAACAGGAACAGGTTTGAGAATGACTTGGATCATGTACTGGAAATTTTAGAGTATTTTGGATTCTCTGCTTGGAGCAGCTATTAAAGTATTTCCCCAAGGCTGAGTTAATTTAATGGCACAGGAGTTCAAAACAATGTCAAATTATGTACTTTAAACAACACTGAGTATTTAGGCATCACCAAATAGTACACAAGTTTGATTTATCTTTTTCTAGTATAGTAAGGATTTAGCATTGAGCCCAGAATTCATCTTTTTCCTCCTCAGTTTAAAATGTTTCATGTTTCCTAATCCAGCGTGGAGAGCTGGGAGACAAAAATAAACGGAGTGCACTACTTGCTGCTCTATTTTTGATAGCTTGCTGATTTTCTTGAAGACTACTGCTTACAGCATGTGAAAGATTTCCCAAGGATAGAAATATTCAAAGTACAGGCAGGCCCTTTTCCCTTTGTTGTCAGGAAACTGGCTTCCAGTAATCTCAGAGGTAAGAAGGGAAGAGAAGCATGCACCCCAACAAGCGCTGCAGGAAAACCAAAGCGCATTATGCCAAGTAAATGGTGCATGCCCCTCGAGCAATTAAAAGGATGCAGGAAAACATCTGCACTCTTAAAAAAAGGAGTCAAGGGAGTGACTGCTGGGGAACCAAACAAAGGAAAGAGAGATGTGTTTGCCTAGGTTTCCCTCAAAATTAAGAAATGCCACACTGACAGCAAATGCAGTGACAGTGGCAGTGACAGCTCCCCAGAGCAGACCTGTGCCTGAGAACAAAAGCTGTAACACTAAGCATGAAAGTGCCTTGATGGAGGAGAGCTCATTTCAATAATACCCCAGTTAAGCCCCCACATTCTACCTCCAGGCTCCTGTGGATGGATTAATGTCTGCACTGCAGCTGGGGGATGTGGCTGATGTGCATGTCCGAGACAGATAGGATCTAACAGTGGGGCTGGTGTGATGATTATCAGCCAGCTTGAGCATATCAATCTACCTGACAGCCACACGCCCTATGGCAGCACTTTGGAACCACAAGCAAGATATATGACCTTCTTAAAAGGAAATCCCAGTGTCCTTGACCTGCAATTGGAAGTGAAAGCAAAAATAGACATGATCTAATCTTCAAAGATTTACTCTGCAAGAGAGGGAAGGATGGAATTCAGCTCCAGGTGAGATACCTGTACATAGGTACAGCAAAGCAGGAGTGTCTCTGTGAGCTGAGTATGCTACCAGCACCTCATCAGCAACCTACAAAACACAGGTGGAGGAGCATAGTGCATTGTTCATCTCAAGGAGACACCAACACAAGATCAGCTGAGCGTGTTTCTGTGCTATCCCTGGACTGCAGTCTGTGCCAATCTATTTTAACCGGCCACAGGAGACATTTTCTGATAACAGTGTATCCTGGTATTTTCTGTATCAGAATTTACTTTTGCTCTGATCTTCTGAGCGCTGTTGTCTTGCACCAGGACTTGAGGGAGCAACATGTGGAGATGGAGCTCCCACAAAGATTGGCAGATGCTGCCCTGAGCTATTACATAGAGAGGCCAGTCTGCATAATCTGAATTGAATCACTTTCCTGATTGCGTGAGGGACATCCCAGAATTTCTGGGAAGATATTTTCTTTTTCAAAGAAGAAAGATGAGGAAGAGCTCCAGGAATAATACAGCTATAGGAGGCAGTGGTACTTTCGTAAAGGTCATATAAAGATAGTTTTAGGAATTGTCTTTAAAGAGTAAAATAAAAGAGTACCAAGGACCAAACTCAAGCACTGAGTTCTTGATTGTCCTTAATGATTAGTTCAACTTACTAACTACGTGTTTAGTTCAATTTACTAACTATGCAATATACTAACTTTGCTTTTTTACTAACTATGCATTATTCCAACGTCTTGTCTCCAACACAGCTCTGCTACAGAGGGAGCTGGTCCCCAGTAATACATTGCCAGTTCACACTACTTGACTTCTGAGACAGGAATCAGAATCCTGCCTCCACTTAACTCAAAATTGTGTCAAATTCCCAGACCCCTGACACTCATTAGATCTCCAGACAGAGATGCTAACTGCCCGGTGAACAAACACTGGGGCCTGGGCCACAAGAATCACCTGTGAACAGCTCATAAGTATTTAAAAGCTAGTGGTAAGCTATGGTCTATATGGGCTGAGTCCATGAAAATATTTGCTTTTAAGACGACGTAAGTGTTGTTTTAGTATGTTCAAATGCTACATCATCCCCACATTCACTGTAGTATATTATCAGCATTCTCTTCTTCCACTGAAAAAAAAAACCCATGGACTGTCACTTTGAATTGTAAATTCTCCCAAGAAAAGGGAGAGAAATGCATTATGTCCACTCTGATAGACCACCCAGACTGCTTGTCCTTCTCAGTTACAGAGCCATTTTAAAGAATTGGTAAGACAAAGTAAGAATGGTGTATCTGTCAGTGAAATTCTGAGTTAAATCGGGAAGGACCTGGAGAATGATAAAGGCTGAATAAATATTTAAACCTTTCAGGGTTGATTTTTTTCTTTTTTGCTTTACCTTAAAAGTTCACAGCCTCAGAAGGGAGGTAGATGGAAATTTTCCTAACTATGATTTTTACAGGAATACCTACTACTTAACATACTCATTTGCACAGAAAATAAAAGGTGAAGAAGCAAAATACACACAGTAGGGGAAAAGTGACAAGACAGATGCCTAAAGTAATTCATAGGAAATCTCTGCAAGTATGAGTGCATAGCTACCTAATGTCACCTCCCATATTGTCTCTGAAAGGAAAGAGACGTTTCAATACAATCCCTGCAGGTTTCTGCTGCAATTTGCATTTTTCTGTAAATATAAATATTCTGGACCAATAGTGTCAGCTGTGTCAGGCAGATGTAAAATGGTCATTGTAGACACTTGGTTTTTCTCTATCAAGA
>WBNQ01069146.1:626-26839 GCA_013401375.1 Spizella passerina | reverse complement strand
TTACATAGAGAGGCCAGTCTGCATAATCTGAATTGAATCACTTTCCTGATTGCGTGAGGGACATCCCAGAATTTCTGGGAAGATATTTTCTTTTTCAAAGAAGAAAGATGAGGAAGAGCTCCAGGAATAATACAGCTATAGGAGGCAGTGGTACTTTCGTAAAGGTCATATAAAGATAGTTTTAGGAATTGTCTTTAAAGAGTAAAATAAAAGAGTACCAAGGACCAAACTCAAGCACTGAGTTCTTGATTGTCCTTAATGATTAGTTCAACTTACTAACTACGTGTTTAGTTCAATTTACTAACTATGCAATATACTAACTTTGCTTTTTTACTAACTATGCATTATTCCAACGTCTTGTCTCCAACACAGCTCTGCTACAGAGGGAGCTGGTCCCCAGTAATACATTGCCAGTTCACACTACTTGACTTCTGAGACAGGAATCAGAATCCTGCCTCCACTTAACTCAAAATTGTGTCAAATTCCCAGACCCCTGACACTCATTAGATCTCCAGACAGAGATGCTAACTGCCCGGTGAACAAACACTGGGGCCTGGGCCACAAGAATCACCTGTGAACAGCTCATAAGTATTTAAAAGCTAGTGGTAAGCTATGGTCTATATGGGCTGAGTCCATGAAAATATTTGCTTTTAAGACGACGTAAGTGTTGTTTTAGTATGTTCAAATGCTACATCATCCCCACAATCACTGTAGTATATTATCAGCATTCTCTTCTTCCACTGAAAAAAAAAACCCATGGACTGTCACTTTGAATTGTAAATTCTCCCAAGAAAAGGGAGAGAAATGCATTATGTCCACTCTGATAGACCACCCAGACTGCTTGTCCTTCTCAGTTACAGAGCCATTTTAAAGAATTGGTAAGACAAAGTAAGAATGGTGTATCTGTCAGTGAAATTCTGAGTTAAATCGGGAAGGAACTGGAGAATGATAAAGGCTGAATAAATATTTAAACCTTTCAGGGTTGATTTTTTTCTTTTTTGCTTTACCTTAAAAGTTCACAGCCTCAGAAGGGAGGTAGATGGAAATTTTCCTAACTATGATTTTTACAGGAATACCTACTACTTAACATACTCATTTGCACAGAAAATAAAAGGTGAAGAAGCAAAATACACACAGTAGGGGAAAAGTGACAAGACAGATGCCTAAAGTAATTCATAGGAAATCTCTGCAAGTATGAGTGCATAGCTACCTAATGTCACCTCCCATATTGTCTCTGAAAGGAAAGAGACGTTTCAATACAATCCCTGCAGGTTTCTGCTGCAATTTGCATTTTTCTGTAAATATAAATATTCTGGACCAATAGTGTCAGCTGTGTCAGGCAGATGTAAAATGGTCATTGTAGACACTTGGTTTTTCTCTATCAAGACATCACCAGTCAATGCAATTAGTGCAGTTTTGTTTCTTTGATCTCACTTTGAGCTACATAGCTCCAATGCTCAGGTCTTTACACAGAAACTGGAGTTCAAGATGGGAAAACTCAGTGTTTTGGACAGTGTTTTGTCTCCACCACAGCAGAAAGATCAGACAGATGTGAGGGGTTTTTATCCCAGAAGGAGCAAAGCAATTATTCACAATCAGAAGCTACTGTAAGCAGTGAGAACATCCTCCCTGGATAATACTATGAGAAAAGTGAAGAATCCTTCCTCTTCTTTCTGCCCAGTGACAGATCAAGACCTTTTTGCCAGAACACTCATCTTTTTTAATTCAAAAGCATTCTCAACAGAGTAAACATATACCACCAATTTCACTCTATAAAAGAGAAATGGGAGCACAGAAATTTTATTTTTACCTCCTTAACAAAATGATCCACCAGGTGTTTCTGCCTTATCACAGGAAGTGTCATCAAGCAATAAAGAGCCCTTCTGTACCAGCAGGAGGAAGGTAGCAATAACTATTTGATTGCTGGTCAGATGCAAAGGCCAAAGTCACTTGGTCTGTTCAGCCTGGAGGAGACTGAGGGGAGACCCCATTGCAGTCCAAAACTTCCTCGTGAGGAGAAGAGGAGGGGCAGGCACTGATTGCTTCTCTGTGGTGACTACTGACAGGAGCCAAGGGAATGGTACCTCTATCAGAGGAGGTTTACATTGAATATTAGAAATAGGTTCTTCACCCAGAGGATGGCTGGGCACCAGCACAGGCTCCCCAGGGAAGTGGTCACAGCACCAACCCTTACAGAGCTCAATAAATGCTTGGATAATGCTCTCAGGAGCTGGACATTGATGACCCTTGGTCCCTTCCAACTCAGGATATCCTATGACTCCAAGTTTAAAATCAGCTAATACTGATGTTGGCAATACAAAAGGAAAAACACTGACAGGTTGAACTGCAAACATAGTGTTTGCCCTACCAGCACATGGCCACCAGACTACACCATTTACTATGACAGAGTTACACAAAATTCAATGCTTAATCATGCATCAATACAGGCCTTTGAGATTTGGAAGTAATAATAATAATAGATGCTAATTAGCTTCACTCAGCAACTCTTTTACACAAGTTTCTACACAAGTTTCAAGACTCAGTTGCAGGCTCTCTTCATACCAACATGAAATTTATTAAGAGCACTCATCCATATGCCTGTAGGCTCATTTTACTAACTAAGGCTTCCTATTGTCACTGTCTTATCTTTGGAATTTATGGCTGTATATATAACAAAATGCAAGAAATTAAATTACTAAATTTGTTGTAACTGGAAGAAGAGATAAAAATATCTGTTCACAGCTGTTCTCAAACAGCAGACACAAGAACGATTCCTGGTTTCAGTTAGCATCCATTAATTACTGACTCTGGAAATTAATAGGACACCATACACAGTGGAAACATTTTTCAAACCCCAGCAATATTTCATAAAGATTCTTCTTGCAGTTCTTCAATGTTAAAAAATGTTTTGAGTTGTCTGACAAAAAATTGGAAATCATTGTCCAGAGCTCTTACAAAGGAGTAAATGGTGAGAGGTTACATTCAGTCATGGATTCATCCTTAGAAGAGGAGGTAAAAAGCTTCAGTGAGACCAATTAAAAAATGTTCTGAGCCACAGACTCTGACCACTTCCTTCATATACAGTTATGTGGCTGTACATATGTGATTCTTGGATTTTTTTATCTTCTCTGACTGCCTCCTTTATTTTTTGTTCTATAATATTGTTGCTTATATTCCTTAAGGAAGTTACATATATTTTTCTACTGTCCTGACACTATGCTTTTTTCTTTTTTGTTTTATACTTGTGGACAATAATTAGTGTCCTCCTGTCCTTTTTACTGTTTTCACATCATCCAACTGCAAACATTTAGTTTAATCCACTGATATACTGCAAATTCATCCCTGCAGCTCTAATATTCTTCTGTTTGTTCCTCTGGATTTACATCTGGTGGGGATTCTGTGAAAAAAGGGCTGGAGGAATCCTATACAGAGGCTGTCCTACTCCTCTTGGAGCTGTTTTCATGATGAGGTTCTTGCCCTGGGTCCCCACCTGAGCTACCTCATGATGGCATCACAAGCATGTCCATCCCTGACCATGGGCCAGCTGGTACAGAGCAGAGCTCTGCCCAACAGGTAACCTGGGGCTTGACCACTCCTGCCTCATCACTGTGGGCTTGCCTGCAGATCACTGAGCTGGGCCTGCCCCTGGTCATGGTGTCCAAACCTGATCCTGACCCTGACTCACTGATCTTTGTTCCTGCCTTAAGCGCAGACTGGCCTCATCCCCACAGACTGAACATCCCTAATTACATACTCTGCAAAATAATGAGAGATGGTTGGAAATATAGATAAGCACTATATTGCAGAATTTTATGAAGTTCTGCTTAATATTTTGACCTATATCTAGATTGAGTACTTTTAAGCAAACTACTGGCATTGTTCCTGCATATCTATGAGCTGCTCAACTTTTTCAGCTCTGAAATTAAGCTAATGGTTATAGCACTCCTGTGGTTTCCTACAAGCGCCACAGGAAGTCCAAAAGAGCTATAAATTTTTTTTTTTTTAATTAATCCCTTCAGGAAAAGAATATAAATTAAAATAATTGCAGTGACACGGCAGCCTTTTGAAAACAATGCATTAATTATTAATCCCCTGAGATACGACATGCAGAGTTCTTTAATGGGTGCAAACTATATGGAGGAGGAGGTGGGTGAAAAGGATCCAGGACTTAATTTTGTTTCTCTGGTTTTTTTTCTGCTCATCTTGAGCTATTGGACATCTTGCAAAGAACAATCTTTGATTGCTTGGCAGGTTGCAGAACTTTTCATCTTCTGGTCTTAGCAATAGCCCAGACATTAGAGCTTCTGCAACCTTGACCTGCTCCATCTTTATGAAGACAGATGTATTCAGGTCTAAATCCCATTATGAGTACAAACTACAGCATCTTTTTCCTTTCCATAATAAAAAAGTTACTTCCTTGGGTTCCAGCAGTGGATGTAATACAACTTACCTACATAAATTGTTCACATTAAGGTTACATCGTTTCCAATGCTTTCCCACCATGACAGCTACAAGGAAATTAAACCTCTTCTAGTTTTCCTTCAACAGCTAACGTCAGGAAGGAAAGGATTCTTTTTGCTATACCTTGCTTTATTGAGAATTTATCTGCAATCACTTTTGAAGAGAATCCGTTTATATTTTCGTATTAATGTTTGTAGATGAACATAAAGAGTACTGGGTGATTCTCATAACAATAATGCTGATTTATACTTGAGAGCATACAAGATACAGAATAAGAAGTTAGTGCTCTACAATAGCAGGAATAATTAAAATTGTAACAATAGAACTCCTCCAAGTGAATGCACAAAGAAGGCATGGATAGGCAATGAGTTATCCAGATAGCAAAAGAAAAATTAGTGTAAAATACCTTGCAGAATTTCCTTACTTCTTAATTTCCTTACTCCTTGCTTCTATTCATCAATAGAAAAAAAAATTTAAGACAGGAAGGTAATTAGATGCTTGTCCCACAAGTCATTAAGGAAATTGAAGTAATTCTTGCCTTCATATTATTAAAGATGGTCTTGTTGACATGGAAAATAACTTCTCTAAGATTTATAGCTTCCAAGCATAAGGACCTCTGGGATATGTGTTTGCTCCTCTCTTTTGTACACATATATGTACCACAGGTGCCTCTGCTTGTCTGGTTAGTGTGATGTGCTGAGAGATGAAACTGCAGGGAGAGCTCTATGCCTGGAGGATGGAAGGCACATTGCTCCACCTTCCCCTTCCACAGCACTTATCAAATGTGCCTGGCCCATCTTCTTGCTGCAGAAGGTCCTCACCTGCCTGATTTTCAAAAGACAAAGGCCTATTTTTGGGGCACAACAGGTAGGAAAATGTGTTGTGCTGGATTTGTCTGGTAAGGCTGATGGGCTGAACTCTTTCCTCTGCAATTTCTCTACTCCTAATGATAAATAAACACCACTCAGTTTTAAAAAAAGTTTTTCTGAGTGTAGCTTCCAAGCAAAAGCCTACAGATTACAGAATCATAATGACTAAAAGATCAGTACAGTAATGCTGAGGACGGACAAGAATGAACATGCCAGGAAGAAGGACAATCCAAAAATGAAACCAAATAAATTACCAGATGCCCAAGAAGGACCAAGGATTAGGTACTAATGGCACACATGTGGCAAAGACAATGATGAAACACCAGGAGGGCAGAAGCCCAACAGACCTGAAGAATTCATCAGTTTTCAGACCTTACTTATACAAACAGACTGAGACAGTGTTGTTCCTCAGCACACACTGTAGAACCCACAGGACAACGTTATGCCTCTATTGTTTCTATTTTTCAGTATGCTGGAGGAGTTATTGGGAAACTTTTTTTCATAATAGTTTCCTGGAAGCTGTGAGATGCTCTGCAGGGAGCTGCTGAGTAGGAAGCAACACTAGAGTTCCTCTTAGATAACAGCTGAGCAATTCAAAAACAAGATGTGCCTCAGTCTTGGGATCAGAAATCCTAACATAAAGCAGTACTTTCAAAACCCATCTTTTTCAAGTACTGTGAATACCATCATGGACATCTCCACAGGTGTCCCATTCATTTTTCAAGAGCTTGATCTAACTGGCATTACAAGCATGGCTTGGTAAGTGTTTAAATTGGTTTATTCACTTACTGTGATTTCTAAGACACATTCAGCTCCTGGTGTGGGAACAGGTAGAAATGCTGCAGATTTATTTTAAACAAATACAGACAGCCCTGATAAACCATTTCAAATGATGCCATGATCAGTTCATAATCATTATCATAATCAGTTAGTCAATTTGAACTTGCTCCAGTGAGAAGTGAAACATTATTTTTAATCTTATAAGACATCAGGGCAATGTCAAACCTTTGGAATCTACCCCACAAAACACTTCACAGAGAAGGCTGGGAGAGCAAGACCAACTCCAAACAATTTCATAGCTTTTTTCTTTCTTAAGAAGTGTCAAGCCAATCACATTTAAATGTTACCAACAAGCACTGATCGATAAACACAAACCCTCCCTTTATTGGCCATTACAGACAGGACATCACAGGTACACACTAAGGGCTGTCTTACCTTCACAGGTGCACAATGCTTAGCCTACAAGCAGAGCAGGTAGCAGTATTTCAGATGGGGATTATTTTTTGCATTCCTGTTAAGAAGTTCTTTGCCATTGCATTTAAAGGGCAGCTACTTGAACCACTGTGAGCATGAATGGTGCTGAAGTGGCACATTTTTGAGCCAGCATGGAATCATTTGTGGCTAAATCTCAAAAACAGCCCTGAAAACAAACTGAGATTACTTCCTCTGAGATGAACATACAGATGAAAAAATAATTATATTATGGTGCTCACTTGCAGAGCTAACAGCAACAACAAAAGAAAAGAAGAAAAAAAAGAACAAACCAAAAAAAGCCCTAACAAAGTAGTTATAACCATCTAAAGTATTGTGTCTCCTATGGGTTTTGACTAAGAGGCTGGTAGGCTGTGCTTTCTCAAAATTAATCTTTATGAAGTTGTGAAATTTTGCAAGATTCCCAGGGACAGGATGCTTTCTTCTGCTTGAACATTTCACTCACAAACAACATGGACCCTTGCAGCAGGGTGATTCAGTTCACGAGCCATTTATTTCTGACAGCTAAGATGCACAGAACTAAAAAAATAGAGAAACTCATCCTAATGTGGCCTTCTGAACTCTCTCAAGTTTGGACCTGAAGATTTCTTTCTGCTGTGGAACAGCTGGTGCGCCACTGCTCTGACAACTCCACCTTTAGGAGGCTAAGATTATTTTCTCTTCCATTTGCACATCCAAGACCTGCCTTTGATAACTTCCATGAGACAATACAAACACAACTAACAGCACAACAGGTCACACCAACAGTTCTGAAAGCCAGCACAGGACAAACTCGTTTGTATTAATCTGCCTTTTGTGCAACTGGCAATTAGCCCATCCATGTTTCTGTAGCTCTTCCACTTAAAAGGATGTCTATTCTCTATCACTACAGGAAGAGGGAAATAATTTGACTTTCTAATTCTAAAGTACTTGTACATCATCTAAAATAACAACATATGCGAAAGGAAAATCCTATGTAGCCATTGTTGGGTATCCTCATACAGTTTTGGCCCAGTTTCATTTTGTAGCACATTAGCTAAACTTACACTCTTCTAATACTCATTAATTACAACACACAACACAAAAAAAAAAAAAACAGCTAAATGCATGGTAGGCAATGAACTACAGATAATACAAATACTCTTTGAAAAGAGCAAAGACACAAAGAGATCATTGTAAATGAGAGTATCTGGGACTTGTACTAACTGGATATGCAGCAATGCATGGATATGCCCCATTCATTTACAGAAAGAATGGTGAGGGCCATCAATACTGCTTTTTTTTTTTTTTTTAGGATTTCTATTGCAGGGTATAAATAGGAATCTGCTCTTTGTTTCGCAATACACCTTTTCTCACTCTAGATTGTAAAATACAATGATGTCATCATTGTCATCTAAACATAAAAAAGATCACTGAAGACACAACCCAGATGGTTAAAGATACACAGAGAAATAAAGGCAAAATTTCTGTCAAAATACACTATCTGCATTAAAGCTGGCAAAGCTCTATGAGGGCACAAAATTACTAGGCCGTACATTTGCTTAGTTTTACTCAAGTCTTTTGGGTAAGTCTCCCATGGGAGAACACTAATGGAAGTTTGCAATTGTATGTGGAAATGCAAGAGTTTTGAAAAAGAGATAAGAAGTGATAAGGAAGAGTAAATAGTTTTCTTGCCAAGATGAAGTTGTAGGTGCTCTCAAAATCTCTGCAACTCAACGACTTTTTTTAATATTCTTGAGAAGGAAGCAGTATGCAAGGTGGTGAATCTGCTGAGGAAACAGAATTATTTAAGTTACACAAAATGACTGGAGAGGAATTCCAGGAGGATCTAATCAAAGTGGATTATTGGGTAACACAACTGTAGATAAATTTTAATGAAGGTAGGCACAAGGCAATGCTTAGTAAGTAAAACCCTTCACTTCAACTTTATATTTACCGATTAGCCAGCATATTTGGAGGAAATATGCTAGCAATGATGATAATATTGTCTGCCTTCTTCTCAGTGTGATAAGAAAAGGTCATTGAGAAAAAGGGTTTTCTGTGTGAGTTTTGTTTATTTTTTCTCTCCTCTCAGTGTCTGCTGTCAGTTTGCTCTGTGTTTTAGATACATGTGAAACAATAGCTCACTTTTCAGAAGGAGAGCAGGGAAGGGTAAAACTTCTCAGACAGCAAAAAGTTTAAGAGATTCCCCTTGTTTTTTATTTCCACCTTTCTAAAACACGTGAAAGTAACAAGATTTTGAAGAATAGAGCATTAGCTGGTGGCAATTAGGTGATTCCAAATGCAAATGAAAAGGAAAAATTACTATCAGCTTTGGAGTTTCTGCAGTCTGGTGCCTCATGTCTCCTGGGTGGTCTTCCTCTGGTGTCTAATAGAAAGGGTGCTTTTAATGAAGGTTTCTGCAGACTGGGACACTTCCCTGCCTATCTCCTGTGAGGATTTCCTGCTATTATAGATGAAGAGCTTGTTTTGCAGGCTTTACCTCAGTAAGAGCATCTGTAAGTTCTTACCTGTTATTTGTAAGTTTGTTTATGATGAAATTTCTGTCTCTGATGAGTTTGGTTGGATCTGGCCAAAAGTTGTGCCACTGGTTTTGGAAATAGGACACATGGACAAGATGAGACTGCTTGATCAGAGCTGCCCCCTCCCAAACCTGAGCAATGCAGGTTCCTCAAGACTGGTCCAGAATATGTTACCCACCAAAACGCTGGCCAGACTCATCGGCAAGCAAGAGCCCCTTATTTGGGGAAATTAGTCAGCAGTGTCTCCCCATTGTTGCTTGTAGTGCCAGGACTGATTTACCTGAACAGCAATAGCTTACAATGTCACCATTGCTAAGGCCAGACATGGGAAGCAGTAAATCAGGTAATGCATGATTGCCATGGAGTAGGTAGTCCCACAGACAGTCCTGCAGGCAGAGGTAACAGATTCCACAAAACTTACTGGAGCTCATCCTGCTTTCCCTCTCCTAACCTGACAATTTAGCCCCTGATATAAATTGGTTTCAGCTGTACAGAGCACATGCTCCTTATTCAGCTGGATGCACGGCAGTCCATGTGTGACAGAGAAATCCCCACTTGAGGAAATTGGAAGTGGCCTTTGGATGTGCATCATTAACTGTGCCACAGGCAAAGCAGCAAGAGCTGTGCTCTGCAGAGGACAGCAGTTGCAGCAAGTGACAGCACCTCTGAGCTTTGTAGGAAGAGCAGAGCACGAGGTAAGGCCATTGTGTACTCTGTGGAGAAGTGGAAGAAACCTGCCCCCCGGGAACATCCCCAAATCCCAATATCATCATCCTAAAGAAAACAAGAAAGAAACTGTTGTGGCTCTGCCTGCCCCACAAGTGCCCTTTTGCTGGAGTGAGATTCAGAGACCATGACAAGAAGTGGCAATATGAATTCAGGCTATCTGCTACCCTTCCCAGCAGATTGTCCTCCCAGAACAACCAAGCTGGTATCAGTCCCTATATACAAGGGGTCCTGCTGGAGTCCAGTGTGTTCAGGGAGAAATTCCTCATTTTTAGAAGTGCAACTTGAAAATGTGTCTTCACTCCAAACTTCTCCAGGGATTTACATGGCTATGTGGGTATTAGGCTGGAGCTCCAGGTGTGCTGAAAGAAGTTCCTGCCCTTGACATCTTGTAGCACCAAATAAATAAGACAAAACAAGAAATAAGAGAATATAAGGAGTACTAGAGAAGATATATTATCAATTACTAAGTGTTTGCATTGACCAGAGCTTAGGCACATTAAAAAGGCAAAGAACCCCCAAACCCAAACTACTCAAAATGATGGGGTCTTAAGGTAACATTCTTCCTCCAAGTAATTTCAACAGCAAGATTAGCGTGAGGATACTGTTTGCCTGATCTCCTCTTGCCTCATGATATGCATCTCAGAGGAGCCCTGAGGACTAGGAAGCTGCAATGAGTACAAACACATTTTTATACAGAAACAGTATGAATGGGAATGAGAAGATCAGTAATCTTTTTGCTTAGAGAACATGCTAACTCCTCAGCAGAGGAAGCTGTACTTGAAGGCATTCATACAGAAAGGGTTACACAAAGAGGGGAAGTACAACAGCACAGGTGCCCATAGGATTTTGCCTAAAAGATGTTGGAGGGAAATAGTAAACTTTTAAGAAACATCTATTTCATAACAAATTTCAAATTACTTACATTTCCTCAGATGTACTTTCCTGCTGCCTGTGCAGTCATTTTTGGCCATTAACAGAAATAAAGACACCACATGAAATACAGCAAGTATCAGAACCTCAAGGACTTCATGCATAAAGAATCCATCCTGGGAAGCAGCAGCTATCATTATTTTAGTCCTTTATTTACTGTTTCCTAATGCAAAAAAACCCATGCTGCTCTCCAGCAGCTCCAAACTCTGTGTTACCATTCTCACTCCTGTTAAATATGCAGCTGGGAGGTAATCTGCTTAGCAACCAGCACAAACATATTGCACCAGAGGAAAAGGAGTGCTCCTTGACAAGCAAACTTGGCTAGAAGCCAGCTAAAAGACCCAAAGGCACCTCAGTCAAATGTCTGTGTTTTCTGAATGAACTATAAATTAGTAAGAGGAACAGCAGGGACAGACTAAGTCAACAGTGATTTCAGGGCATTTGTGGCTTCAAAGTCTCCCAAGCAGGTGAGCCACTGCCTCTGCACACTGTTACTATGGCATGATGAGAAGTAGCTGGTTCTCAGTGCTGATTTTCTACTGTGCAATCTATGTAGCTGAAACAAATAGTTTGGCCTCCTGGTGCCCCTGAGTCACTGCAGCACTGTCCCTGCAGCAGCAGGGGTGGGCACCCTCATCAAGAAGGTACCAGGCTGCCCTGGTATGTCCAGATGTATGTGACACATGCTAAATGAGATGAATCATTTTGGGCTTTAAAAAACATTTCCACAGCTGCACTGTGGAAAATAATATTGCACTTGGGGTGCTCTTAAAGAAAGCAAGACAACAGAAGTGAAGGACCAAATTTAGGCATCTTTCACAGAGTCAGACAGGAAAAGGAGGAGCAGGGACTGATGCTACTGATAGAGACAAAGACTTTGAGGATGTGGCTTCAAAGTCTCCCAAAGCCATCCAGTGCTACCTGGGCATGGCTCTCATGTTGTGCTTGCAGCTCTGCACAGAGGAAAGATTGTGGGATAGGCAAAAACATCTCCACAGCAAGCAGCTCTCCCTCTGGCTCAAGCATTTCCCTCTAGCCCATTGGAGAATGTTGCTGAATTCTGCAAGAAATCACATCCCTGCACGTTTCCCTACCAGATCCATCCCCAGGACCTCTGAAGGCTTGGGCATTTTCTGCTGCCTGTCTTACACAAGAGGAGGAAGCAAAACAAGACATGTAAGAACCCTTCATTGCAGCAGGGAGTACTCTAAGAAGATCCTCAGCTGCTCTTCAGGCCAGCCACTCAAAACATTCTCTCAGAATTTTATTCACATCATGTCAGAAGACCCAAGAACTTCAGTGGCAATCTGGGAACATAAATGCATGAAAACTCTCCTGAGAACTGACAAGATTCACCATCATTCTGCAACATATGGTTGGAAATTTAAGAGAGGCTGGGACACCTCTGATTAAAAATAATTGTCAAGGATGCAGCATATTCAGAATGAAAAAACATAAATTTTTGGACTCCATTCTGACAAAAGGTCAAGACAATAATGACTCTAATGAGGCAGAAAACATCTAGGAATGAGTCTTGGCTGCTTCAAATAGTATGTAAGGTAGATTAAGGCAGACCATATGTTCTGCTAGAATAAAACATATGCTTTAAAGGACAAATGATTCATGAAGGGCTGGTTAAGTGGGATGCATCACATGCAGGTACAGAAGTTCAGGATGCTGCTACTACAAGCAACTGTCTGGGGGGGGAGATGACAGCCCAGTACATTATCTGTACATGGGGGTAAAAGAGAGGACAAAATATACCAGAGTTGGGGGTGGCAGTATTGCAATCCAGTTTCTGAATATATTAACATGAAAATACAATGTTACAGGAACTCTTGATACTCACATAAATAATCTTTCCATTAATCTTCACATTATTACAGTGACTGTTTTCATAACAAGAAAAGCTCTATCTCTGATGTGCCATGGAACGCAAGAAATAATAGATTCAGCCTTCAAGCATTCATAGCTAAAGATGAATAACAAATTTTGGAGAGAGCTGTGCATTATCCACAATGACAAACAGAAAGCTAACAGAGTGGAAAGCAGGCAGATCAAGAGTAACCAATGTCCATAGCTCATCTTTAAGATAAGCCATGGCCTTGGAATTTAAGGTATGGATGGATCAGAGCTGACTCAATAGAGAGTAACAGCTTAGTTACTACCCTCTTGCTTTCTTCATGGAAGATGAAAGAAAAAAGTGCCCTGGGAGGTAAGGGAGACCTAAAACCAGCAGTGATTTCAGGAGGAGGCACATAGCTCTGGCAGGCTTCTCTGACCATCCTGAGCCACGTCTCCTCTTGCTAGAGCCATGAGTAGCTTGCACACAGGAAACATTGCAAGTGACAGGATATGCATATTGGAATTTCTCTCCTTAAGATTCATCCATGCAATCACACGTGTCTAAATGCCATTTTTAGACATCTTTATGCCCCTGTGACATCTGCATGGCATTGGAGACATCATATGGCCAAACAAGGTGGAGGAGAACTCCTGGGCTTTCCAAGTCAGCATAAGAAACTTACAACCACACAACTGAGCATCCTCCAGGCACTATTCTTCATTATGTGTTCAATACAGCTCATCTATCTCATTTGTGATAGGAATCTTTTTATGGACAAAAAACCCCTCCAAAACTCTAAAAAATCTTCCATAATGAAAATATGTTTATTCTCCGAGGATAATAAACTGTCCCTTAGTCAAGGCCACCCTATCCAAACAAGTCCTTTCCCAACCAGGTTTTCTCAGACAATACTTAGCCAGATCTGAGCAGGTGGCTGGAGAGCTGAACCTTTCATGTTCATTTCATAGGGCAAACATGTCACTAACGTCTCTGACATGGCAGTGTTTCGTCCAGTGCATAAGCAGCATCCTGTCTCTGACACTCACAAGCAGATCTCCAAGATTCACAGTCCTGATTTTTGTTTATGGTACTTTTAAAGGGCAGGGCTTTGTGGCACAGAAGCCCTGTTTACATTTCAGCTGCTTTAGAGGGCAAGATGTGACATGAAGTTCTATAATGCCCCTGGTGCTGTGGCTAGATCCCCAAGGCTCTTGTAAGGGAAGGGGCTGCACTTCCATTTCTTCTGACCACAGTGAGGCTGAGTTCAGACAGTGCTGGAAGGAGCTGACTTTCTCTGAGTGAAGAAAAGCTCATGAGCATACTAAACTGGTCCAATTAATACAGAATACCCTGCCTTACCTTTCTGAGTTAGATCCTAGGAAAAACCAAGAGTTTATCTGTATGTAAATATGCTCACAGTTAAGCTCCCCTTTTTCTCCATAAGAATTCTCTATCCTATAGCACAGTTATTTGCAAACTGGCTTAAAGGGCTCATTCACTGCCAAAGCCTACTTATGGGAAAAGAAAGCAGGCTTATTTGTCCTTGACACAAGAAGCACATTTAAGTTGGAATGACAATCATGACTCTTGTGCTATGCAAGGTGAGTCAGCACTCTCTGAGGAGGCTTTCAGCTCCACACGGTGCAAGAGCTGCCTGACAGTGAGGACCACTGGTCTGACCTGTAGCCAAAGAGGAACCTCAAATGACATTGTCACAGTGGCACAGGAGGAGGAGGATGTGATGTGCCTTCAGAGGAAGAAGGGCAATATTCAGGGCAGGTGTACCCTTATTACAGGTGTGGCCAGCAGCAGCTCACCACAGGCAAGCACAGATCATGGTGGGCTTTACCTGCAGTGCCACCACCCAGTCCAGCACGGTCACTTGCACTGGGGACCTGGAAAAAAACATTTTGCTTCTCTAGAAATAGTTCTTGTTCACCATGCAAAGTCTTCAGTATATGATCATTAGCAGCTGTCACCTGTTACACAGCTCCTAGAAAGGCCCACCTTACATGTGCTGATGCAGATGGGTTGCTAAGGTGAGCCCAAAANTGGAACGCAAGAAATAATAGATTCAGCCTTCAAGCATTCATAGCTAAAGATGAATAACAAATTTTGGAGAGAGCTGTGCATTATCCACAATGACAAACAGAAAGCTAACAGAGTGGAAAGCAGGCAGATCAAGAGTAACCAATGTCCATAGCTCATCTTTAAGATAAGCCATGGCCTTGGAATTTAAGGTATGGATGGATCAGAGCTGACTCAATAGAGAGTAACAGCTTAGTTACTACCCTCTTGCTTTCTTCATGGAAGATGAAAGAAAAAAGTGCCCTGGGAGGTAAGGGAGACCTAAAACCAGCAGTGATTTCAGGAGGAGGCACATAGCTCTGGCAGGCTTCTCTGACCATCCTGAGCCACGTCTCCTCTTGCTAGAGCCATGAGTAGCTTGCACACAGGAAACATTGCAAGTGACAGGATATGCATATTGGAATTTCTCTCCTTAAGATTCATCCATGCAATCACACGTGTCTAAATGCCATTTTTAGACATCTTTATGCCCCTGTGACATCTGCATGGCATTGGAGACATCATATGGCCAAACAAGGTGGAGGAGAACTCCTGGGCTTTCCAAGTCAGCATAAGAAACTTACAACCACACAACTGAGCATCCTCCAGGCACTATTCTTCATTATGTGTTCAATACAGCTCATCTATCTCATTTGTGATAGGAATCTTTTTATGGACAAAAAACCCCTCCAAAACTCTAAAAAATCTTCCATAATGAAAATATGTTTATTCTCAGAGGATAATAAACTGTCCCTCAGTCAAGGCCACCCTATCCAAACAAGTCCTTTCCCAACCAGGTTTTCTCAGACAATACTTAGCCAGATCTGAGCAGGTGGCTGGAGAGCTGAACCTTTCATGTTCATTTCATAGGGCAAACATGTCACTAATGTCTCTGACATGGCAGTGTTTCGTCCAGTGCATAAGCAGCATCCTGTCTCTGACACTCACAAGCAGATCTCCAAGATTCACAGTCCTGATTTTTGTTTATGGTACTTTTAAAGGGCAGGGCTTTGTGGCACAGAAGCCCTGTTTACATTTCAGCTGCTTTAGAGGGCAAGATGTGACATGAAGTTCTATAATGCCCCTGGTGCTGTGGCTAGATCCCCAAGGCTCTTGTAAGGGAAGGGGCTGCACTTCCATTTCTTCTGACCACAGTGAGGCTGAGTTCAGACAGTGCTGGAAGGAGCTGACTTTCTCTGAGTGAAGAAAAGCTCATGAGCATACTAAACTGGTCCAATTAATACAGAATACCCTGCCTTACCTTTCTGAGTTAGATCCTAGGAAAAACCAAGAGTTTATCTGTATGTAAATATGCTCACAGTTAAGCTCCCCTTTTTCTCCATAAGAATTCTCTATCCTATAGCACAGTTATTTGCAAACTGGCTTAAAGGGCTCATTCACTGCCAAAGCCTACTTATGGGAAAAGAAAGCAGGCTTATTTGTCCTTGACACAAGAAGCACATTTAAGTTGGAATGACAATCATGACTCTTGTGCTATGCAAGGTGAGTCAGCACTCTCTGAGGAGGCTTTCAGCTCCACATGGTGCAAGAGCTGCCTGACAGTGAGGACCACTGGTCTGACCTGTAGCCAAAGAGGAACCTCAAATGACATTGTCACAGTGGCACAGGAGGAGGAGGATGTGATGTGCCTTCAGAGGAAGAAGGGCAATATTCAGGGCAGGTGTACCCTTATTACAGGTGTGGCCAGCAGCAGCTCACCACAGGCAAGCACAGATCATGGTGGGCTTTACCTGCAGTGCCACCACCCAGTCCAGCACGGTCACTTGCACTGGGGACCTGGAAAAAAACATTTTGCTTCTCTAGAAATAGTTCTTGTTCACCATGCAAAGTCTTCAGTATATGATCATTAGCAGCTGTCACCTGTTACACAGCTCCTAGAAAGGCCCACCTTACATGTGCTGATGCAGATGGGTTGCTAAGGTGAGCCCAAAATTCCTATCACCCCAAAAATCCAGGGCTCTTTCAGCTGTCTATGCAAACAGTATCACACTATGACAAGGCTGCTTCTTTTATCTCCCCCAGCAGCAGGTTGGGATACTTGTTTGGCATGGAAACATCAGTGCTAAAGGACTCAGGGACAGGGTGTGTGACATGTTTGGTCTTAAAGTGTGCATGGAGCAGGTAAATGGGGTGTAGAAAACAAAAGAGCTTTTTAAGAAAACAGCAATGGATTTGGGGACGGACAGAAACCCAGAGTGCTGCTTCTGTGCAAGGCACATCTCAGAAATGCCCTGATAGGATGTTTGAAATTAAATTGCTTAGATGGCAACTAATCAATCCACATGGCTGCACTACTGTAAGCAAAACCAAACAATAAATTCAACTTCTTTTCTTATTGCATTCTTTCATTTTAACTACCAAATGTACCATTTGAAACATAGAGAAGTAACGTTTAACTTGACAGTATCTCTCTAAGCACAGCTAATTATGAGGCTAGCCATTAAAATATCAAAAGCTGCTAAGAAATATATACATATTATTACCAGTAAAAAATAGTTTTTAACAGCTTCATACAGTGGGGTTTATGATGACTTATACAGGTGCATTTATACCGATAAACACACCCCTATTGCTTCAGGAGAGATCTATACTAGACGTTATATTATTTCATACATAATAATTTTTTCCTCCCTCTCTGGAACAGAAATAATTCATATGTAAGGGGTCATTGAAAGGGATTGTAGCTAGTGATACTAATAAAGCATTCAGAGACAGCAATTGCCCTGAAATGCAGTTTAAACCACATTAAGACCACCACTGTACCTCAAAGGAAGGAAAAGAATTTACTTTTCTTCTGTACTATAGAGAAGATTTATATTTGAAAAAAAGCTATTATTTGAGTTAAAATCTTTCAGGCAATCTCAGTCAGTTTTCTTGCCACTGTATCTGACACCACTGCAAGTTTCAGCACACACATTTCCTAGTAACTAAGCTACATTTAAAAAAGATCTTTTAAGGGCAGAGCTCACTACCACTGTGTGCAGCACAGGGCTGTGCACCCATCACAGATCTTCTGGCTGGACAACACCATTTGCTCAGCTTGCTAGCAATGCTCATTAGCATTTGCAAAGTCCTCAGTATGTTCACAGGGTTCAAAAATTATTTAGGTTAATAAAACCCAAATCAACTCCCATATACGGCAGTGCAGAGCACAACTGGGTCACTAGATCTCCAGTATGTGAATTCTTCAGTAATTATAAGTGCATGGTTAAGAGATTAAGTAGCACTGTCCAAGTATTCAGAAGGATTTTTAAATGCTGAGATATTTATCAGGTAAAATATATATATAACTCTCAATTGTTCTCATAGATGTATTAAATGTATGCAAAATCTTTCTCTAATGTAGCTTTAGCTACAGTTCAAAATGAGGTAGGCTAACAAATGTATTTAGGACAATGAAAAAAAATAAAAGAAATCCACATGTGGAAACAGGACCAAAGGCTTTATTCAGAATCCTTTGAAGAAAAGTCTCCTGTGTTTTTTAATCAGCAGTGTGCTGGTGCAAGTGCTGCATGTTCATAAAGTATTAGTACACCTTTTCTTGCACTGGGGTCCCTCTGGCATTGGGGAGGTTAAGCAATTGCTGGTATCAAATTAAATCATTGATTTCCACTAGTAACCACATTACTGCATCTTAAATTACAGACAAACTATTCCAATAGAGCAGAGAAGAAAATGAATAAATATATCTTATTAAAAAAAACCAAACAAAACAAAACCCCAAACACCAAACCACAAAAAAACCCCAAACAAACAATAAAAAAAAGTAAACATGTCCAAGCCCTGGCAAAGTTAAGATGTATGGATCAGCTTAATAATTATTAGGATATTTTAACATTTTTAAATCAGAGAGATAAATATGTGTTTACTCAGTGTAGCTGAGATGTGCTGTGGTTCAGCAAACATCACATTGCTAAGGAGAAGGTGGAATATCTTAATGTACTCACTACTGCACATTAATTAAGAAGAAATAATTTCCTGCAATTGCAGCTCATGCTGGGCAATCTCTCCTACAACCTCATTTTACAGATACTTGTAGTTTTACTTTATTGAGTTGGTGAAGTGAACTCTGGTTGGAGCAAGCAGCATATACCAGCTCTTCATTTTTAAAATGCTCTGCTTCTCTTCTCTAATCCATCACTAAAATACACACACTTACCTGAATAGAACTTAAACTTGGATGCCCAGCTCCATTTATGGAAGGTTTTGAAGGTGAGAGGGAAGAGGATAAAGTACATTTCAAATTGTCATGCCTTCAACCTGCAAGAGACTGGAGCTGCAGGAGTTCAGCTGGGTGAATGCCATACCAAGAGCAGTCAGCACATAAATACGAGAGGCACTGCTACAGCTCCCATCTTGCAAGAAAAAGGACCAGTCTGGGGGACAGTCCAGTGATTCCTCATGGTACATTTCTCCAAGGAAAGGCTTGCAGGCAGTGTGTTTGCCAGCCTTCACAAGGACTGGCTAGGGAGCTGGGGCCTTGGGTTATCTCCCTGGCTCTGCCTGTTCTCTGATTGGTATCCTTGGGCAAGTTTATATCAACTCTGAAAGATATAATTTCCTTGACCTTGATAGGTGATTGACTTCCCTTATGAAAAGTTTTACAAAGTGGGATTTATATTAGCTTTCTGTAACTAGTCTAGGTCAGGGAATCACACTCAGACAAAGTAGAAGAAGTCCAAAGGTATGGAATAGAAAATTATCAGAGGTGTTTGAAAGGATGGCATAGGAAAGAGCTGAAGCACATGGATTGATTCATTTCTACAGAGGGAAATGAGATGAGACATGACAAGAGTCTTCAAATATGTATTAGGCAGAAACAATTCTCTGCATGTGTATTGGGCAGAAGGAATTCTCTGCATCCTCTTCAGAAAGAACAAGACAAGCAGGCATAAACTCTTGCAAGGGAAATATAGGTTAGACATCATTAATTATTTTCAAAAAATATAAAGGAAACAAGCTTCCTAGTCAAAGTCCATCCTTTACACATGTGATAAACAACAGTAGAGAAAATCTGCCCCAAACCATGCTCAGTGTTACTGGTCATCCTCAAGAGCAAGGACTTTTCACTAGGCTGCCCTATTTTCAGTGACCCCATGTCTCTGATCTCCCTGATAAAGCTTTGTAAAATGCCTTACATATATTCATTATCATTTTTAATAGGAAAAGTTCTTATCAAATAAGGTCTTTTCTGGCTGCATTATGGCTATACTTTTACTTATGCACTAGACTATAGTACACACTAGGACCACATTTCTAGGCTCATGTCTTGTGGTCTATATGAAAGCACTTTAATGTTTAACTTCCATCTTTGCTATTTTTTGATTAGCCTGCTCTAATTTCCCTGCAGTTCACATGACACAGTTCTCTCTGTGCAGTCTTAACAAGGAGGCAGCTCAGCTGCTGGTTCTGTAAAAAAGTCACCCATGGGACCAACTGAGCTCCAAGAAACTGCTTCATAAATTTGAATACTTTGATACGATAAATGCCAAAGCCAGCTTTACAGAGATGAAGGACTATATCTACTTCACCGCTGAAGCACGCCCATTGAAGTTCTCCCTCAACTTAGGAAGTCTGGAGGGGACATCATTGCTTCATATAAGAGCATAAACGTTCCTAAAACTTTCCCCAAGGAAGCAGAGCTTTGTTCTACTGGAGCTGAGAACAAGTGGCCAAGTGTGACTTTTTTTTCAGAACACTTCAGACACGGTCTTTTAGCATCATCATGCTCCCCCTGACATGGTTTTGGTGAACTTCTCATCCAGTGCCTTGTTCCCACAGCTGGTGGTCATTTTCCCTGTTGAGGTCCCAGAAAGCCTGTCTCTGGGTCTCAGACCAAGTATCCTGGGACACAGCAGGTTCAGAGAGCTGAAGGCACCTGAGCTTCAAATATCCCACATAAACCTTTCAATATGGCTCATGTGAGAGCTCCTCCTTTTCACAAGGCAGTGATCACAACACTTGCCTGCCTCCCAACAATTTTCTGGAAGAAAGCAAATTATCATTTACCAACAGCTTTCGAGAGAAATGTCTTTAAAAATATCAATGTTTTAAATTGCACTTATGAGGCGGTTTGTCCAAACTGAAATAAAGGTTTGTCCGCCAAAAATAAAGGTTTCTGTGTCTAGCTATATCATACAACACAGAAATGCTAAAATCTTTCACCACACTGCATCCCTTCAGGCAGCGGGAAAGTGCAGGCAATTTTTACAAAATCAGTGGAGTTGGTACTAACACTACAATATGGAGAGACTCTCCATATTCAGCTAACTGAAGCACTTGATGCAGCTGTAAATAGATTAACCTTCAAGTGTCTAATGATCTTTGTGGGGGCTTTTTTAAACAAAAGTGAGATATTTGAAAAAGTAGGTTGCTTTTTATCTGTTATTGTTGGAGTTCCCACTTGCAGTCAGAGTGGAAACACCTTGTGCCCGAGTTCCCTGGATGATATGAATTCCCAGCTGGTGCTGCAGCAGACTGCTGGAGACCTCTCCTTCCAAGGTATACGGCACTGACTAGACCTTATGAAGCCAATGAAAACAATTATTCAAGTTAGTATGAGTGCAAATAAGCCCATAATTACTCTCTGTACTTGTACTGTTTAATTCCCACGCTTCACTCTGAGTTCTTGGAGAGTTTGCCTTGAGCCCCGTGCTGAAAACCCCCTTGGCTCATGCACAGTTTAGGACTCTTGATGCAGGGTGGATGCCAGGGCCATTTCCAACTAAGCCGTCCCTTCCCATCTCTCAGCGCTTGTAGATTGCTCTGAAAAATTTTATACCATGTATCCATTTCCTTTGAACCATTACCAGAAAAACTGCTTCATCTGCAGGACAATGCTGCAAAAGAGAAGGGAAGTGTAAAACCTAAAGTCCCCCAGCCCTTACCACATGAACAGTAATTTATATAAGGTGATTCGTGCATGAATCTTTGCTAAAATGTTGCCAGAACTGCATAGTTAAAAAAGTGCTAAGCAGAATAAAATGCAACAGAAGTCCAAAGTCAACGGTGGCTTATTTATCTCCAGGTCCGCAAGCTAATGCTGAAGAGAAGTTAAATTTAAAAAAAAATATTCTAAGTGTAACTAAAATGCTGTAAATAACATTCCACTTGATATGCAGGAATATACACTACATATTGGGGGACATAAAACACACTAAGTGCCGTACCAACCTAGTTTATTTTACTGCAGGAGGCTCCTACATCTCATGTCCCACTCTCAAGGCAAAATTGTATTAATATTATCAGGTCCAATGCCAAGCCAAGGACACGGATCAGGAAAGTTGAGAGTGTTCGGTTCTCAGTTGCACTCCTGGTGCAGCAGGAACCCCATATTCCGAGTGCTGCAGCTGAGAGGGTGAAATCTCCAAAGGTGCCAGCAGCTGGCTCCTCGTCCCCACACTCACAGGCAGAGGCAGCAGCACCTTGTTAGACACAGGCAGAGTTTGTGCATGCTCACAGGGCTAATGTGACTGAACTTTTGACTGAGCAATTGTGTGGGCTTAGCCCCCACAATTGCTTCAGCCAGCCCAAGCTGCCCATGTGAGATGCCAGCACACCTGGCTGGGCTCCAAGTGACAGGAAGGGACAGTATGTCAAGCAGTGGGAGGACCTTGTGTTGGCAATGGAAGATTTAAAGATTTCAGAACTCCAAGACTGGAGAAGACTCTGACTTCTTTACAATCCACCCAGTGCAAAACATCTAAAAACCTCCAGAAGAGCTTCCTTCCCCAATAAACTTCCCTCTAAAATACCTATACAATGAGGTAAACTTTCAAACAAGCATGCAGTGCTTTCCTGGAAGCATTATCAAAGCTGATTACACAAACATTTTATTAGTTAATTACAAACTGCAAAAAAAAGGCAGGGTGAAGCTTTGTGCCTGCTGTAGTAGAGGCAAATGTTACCACAGTTCTTATTTAGCACCAGTCTTCCAAATCGTCACTGGGTGCCACGCAAGGGTTGGGCAGCACCCACAGGAGAGGGAGTTCCCTGTCTAAAGCCATGAGAGAAAACAGCAAAATAGAGATAGCTGGAATTAAACACTAGCAGAATGGCCACATTTAAAGAACTGTAAATTGGCATTATATGGTATTTTAGGGGATAATAATTCCAATATCTGGCTATATAGGCAGGAGAGAAGCCATAAATGGATGACGCTGCTTTGCTTCAACCCTGCTACTTCCCACTACCCTGGGAAAGGGCAGAAACCACCCTATGACAGCTGCTGAGATACCACTTAGGGAAACATTCACCATCCACCCAATTAAAATGAAAAACAAAATCAAAAATTACAGTTATAAAATTGTAGGCTCCATGAAAAAGCCAGTCCGATTTAAAATATACAAATCTTTCATGTTTTAAACTAGTTTTACTAGTTGGGCTGTTTTTTAAACACGATAGCTGGCATGCTTCAAAGTGGGGAGTACCAAACAAATCATAGCTGCAAATTGTTTACCATGACAGTCCACAGTTTTATCTTCCAGCTGTCACTGATAACAAGCTTCTATCACTTACTGAGCTGCTTGGAGGCTTTTCTCAATTAATCTGAATTTTTTATCTGCAGGTACTTTTGATTCACACAATGGGGGGAGAGATGGCAGTTCAGGAGTGCACACATTCCCCCAAGCCATCACAACCGAGCTCCAGAGCAGGACTGTTGGTAAGCCATGCATAATTCAGCACATTTCTTAGAGCAGCTATCGCTCTGCCAAAGAAGTGGCACTGACTTGTGTGCACACAAGAGACAGCTTCTTAGCATCAGCTCTTTTCTTTTAAATTTTCTTGCATCTTTCCTTCAGGTTTAAGCTTTTTTAAACTACACCTTTTTAAAATACATCTTAGACATTTTTAGAACATACTTCCAATCTATTCTTTGGAAGGCATACAGAGACCATGACGCTACCTCCTATTCCTCTTTCCCACACAGTTTGACAGTGTACAGGCCTGTTCTGTATCTAAATTTACAAGCTGTGACAAGTGATAAATATCCTAATTCTAAAACACTATTGTGTACCTCTGAGACAATTAAAATTCCTTAGATATCTAGATGCAGTACATAATACATTTAGTCAACATTAGAACATGTCAGAGGAGGAATGTTTTATTCCAAGACACATCCAAGCATCTGCAAATAGGCCTTCAGTTTAAATTAAAGTATTGTAATAACATTCATTGGGAAATCCCCTTTCCTCAGATTACAAAAGTAATAGTAACTCATAGATTATCTCATGTGCAGTAAGAACTGAGAAGAAGAGCTTATAAAAAACAGCAAATAAATTATATATTCCTATTTTTAGGACAAAAAAATCTGGTTAAAAGTGATGTATTTTTAATTCTGTCGTTTAAACCCAAACAATCATGCCATACACTTGAGGGCACAGACTGAACTCCGGCCCACACCACTCCATACAGTTTAGCAGCAGGGGAAGACAAGACAAGGGTTTCCAAGGTTTGGCCATGAGATGTTTTGATTGAGACATGCCATTTTATTCAAAACTCAGCATTCCTCACTCAGTTTTGCTCAGTTGCTCTGGAGGTTGTGCACACCTTTCTGACAGGAGCACAGTGTAACTGCAATGTGTGATAGACAGGAAGTTAATCACTGACTAAACTTCAATATTTCACCTAATAATCTTAATCAGGGCACCAGAAATGCACAGTATTTCTAAGATGCATGGCAGTGGTAGGAGACAACTCATCTACCTTCATTTAACTTCATTCTCTGCTTTTAGGCGTGGGGGAGAAGGGCGTCTCCTGACTCTTCTCTGCAAATTAGAAGCTATTTTCTTTCTTTGTGGTAGTTTAATTAAGGACTATAATGGAATTAATCTTCTTTGGGAGACTTACTTTAAATAAGAAAACAAATAGAAAAGGCTGGTGTCACGGCTGGAGAAAGGTTCGTGACATCCAAAAGCTAACTGACCTGGCCTTGTTTTGTCTCACCAAGGACCACCTTGCAGCATCAGTGTTGCTACAAGTTGGTGCTGACCAGTGTATGCATCCATCTCCATTGTGTTCTGGTTAGCAGTTTTTACCTTTTTACACAGAAACACACTGCTCAATGCCTAGAGGTCCAATGCAGGCAGTGTGCACTAAAATAACAGAGCTGGTGAATCAGCACACAGGGAGTGACATGCCCTGTTCTGAGACAAACCCCAGTGATGCACGATCCCATGTCGAGGTTTATGTGGGAACACTGACAGCTCTTCCAACGAGGTCCAGTTCCCACCTCTGAATCAGAGCACTTTATTCTCCCATCCTAAATGTTCATATTTCTGCATAAGTATTTCTGACTGTTTAGCCTTCTATGGAAGTAGTGATGGCAATTTACACTGTGTCAAGACACATGAGCAGATCACAAAGTTGGGAAGAGCATATATTAAAGATTTACACCATGTAGCCCAGCTTAATTGACTCCTTGCCACAGGGAGCAGAGAGTCATAGGCATGTGTGTAAACCACAGAAATGGCAGCACCTTTTTCCTGCAACCACACCAATTCCACAGGTAGACCCTTAAAGCTGCCCCATGGGAAGCATACTACCATTTCCTGGGCTCATTTCCAAGGGACTGAATGTGCTACTGCTGATGGTGGTGTCACTGATGTCCTGTGTGCCAACAGCCTACAGTTTCCAATAACTCCCACCATGGAGGAAAAGACTGTGCAATTGTTCCTGTTTTATTCAGCTTACTGCTCTTGGTTGGAGGGTCTGAGTCTGTCATTTTTCTGCCAGCAGTGGTTTTACTTGTTTCAGACTTTAGTCAGCTTTCTTCTAGCATTTAAATTAACTCTGAAAGTCCCACGTTGAAAGCCTATGGTCTCACACTTGTTACAAGACAAAGAACCACTACATTCTGAGGGCCTCTGCATCTCCAGGAGGTTCTTGTTTCCAGCCTGCATGAGCACTGCTGCGTGGCAGCAAGCACTGTCCACTGCCCTCTCCACACTCTAGGTTGTGGTGGTTTTTTCTCTTTCCCAGACAGAGCAACCACCCAGCCATGAACAGGGGCAAACTGTGAGTGAGGGTTGTGCATGATCAGGGCTTTGCTGGCCCTGTTGGCTGATTGTAGCCTTACAGCCACAGTCCAGGCTGGAACAAGCCATTGAAAGGAACATTGCCTAACACACTTACTTTGCCCCACGCTGAAGAGTGGGCAGAGTGACCCCCCACACCGTGTGCAGGCAGACATGAGGCAGCACAGTCTGGCTCCAGGGTTTATTGCAGCTGATTCCTCCCACCATGGATAGCAGAGCTGTGGGGTGTGCGGGGCTCAGGAAGGGAGCAGGGCCTGGGCAAAGCAGGGGTCACCGACTGCAGGGGAAGGGAGCTGGCACCATGTGCCCCTCCCCAGGATGGGAGCGGGTGCACCCACCCCACACCAGTGCCCGTGCCCCAGTGCCAGCCAGCATCATGGCACTGGACAAAGCTGCCCGTGTGCCCGGCGCTCCGGGTGATGGCTCCTGAGCCCCAGGGCTGCTGTGTTTTGGCTGGTGAGGGAACAGGAGCTGTGGGCAG
>WBNQ01069145.1:68290-125066 GCA_013401375.1 Spizella passerina | reverse complement strand
ATTCAGCAATAAATGTGTTTTTGTGAACAATTATCATCTCATCTTTGCTAGAAGTGATGTTATGTTCTGTTCTTCAAAGCATGTGTTTGCTTCATTTAATATCAAATTTCTTGGACTGTCATTTTAGTCCATTCAGTACCTTGAGGTGCTGCTGAGTGGAAATGGGGATCATCCATTCCAGTTTACTCCTTTCACTCGTTTTTCAAAACCAATTGCTTTTGGTCTGCTGCAACTCCATCTTTGGCACTTGGAAAAACAGATTTTGGAGACTGCAAAAGTCAAATGACAGTTATTTATGTGTTGGTCTTTGATAATTGAATAGTTCAGATAGGCACAAGTGCCCTGGGAAAGAGAGTATCAGAGAGAGGAGATAGGGAGCCTTTCAGCTCTAGGAGATCCGGCCTCTCTGTCTTACAGAGACTTCCTTGTAAGCTTAGGCAAGTCTTGTGTCTGTATTTTGCTTGTTCATCCTTCTGACAAAGATAATGATCCTTTCTTTGTTTCTTTCCATCTCTAACTCCTGGGGCAGAGCCCCTCTATTCCAGAGCTGTAATGTGCAAAACTCTTCTGACAGGTTCGTCAGGACCTCCGAGGGCTACTGAAGTGCAAATGACAAAGAAGTACATGAAGAATGGAAAGAAAGTAATGCAAGACACAAAAAGAGTCCTTTTAAGATTGTAACAGGAGCAATATAAGAAGTTTAATCCAACCTTGAGTCTTCCAGAAGTGAATGAGGAGCTGTAATTCAAAGAGGTTTTGGAATAGAAGCCCTTGAGTATTATAGGCTAGCAGGTGACAAGGAAATGTAGGAAAAGGAGTCTTGATTATCTTTTTAGACAACTTGTTAACTGAACTGTTGCATTTAAATCAGAACGATGATCAGTTCAGAGTCGAAAGAGGAACAGAAGCACTTGTAAGGAGGGAAATGATGTGTCTGTCAGAACAGTGAGATTCAAATATCAGACATGAAGGATAAAGACAGAATACCAAAAGCTTCAGAAAAACAGAAAGGGAATATAAATCCCAGCAAATTTCTTCCTTTCTAGATCAGAGGCCCTTACAGAAGGGAAAGGAGAGCCCTGATACCTGTAAGAATGTCTTCTTGAAAGAGGGGCTGAGCCCAATGTACTGTGTGCATCAGAGTTGAGAGTAATGGAATAGAAAGGCTTAGCTCTTTGATAGACTGGAGAGGGATGGGCAGCCACTGTCATCTTGTATCCAGAGATATTCTGAGATCCAGATGGAGGAGAATAATTGCTAGACATTACTGAAGTGAAACAGTACTTGTCTTGAGACTTTAGTGTTGGCAAGGCACTTGAAAACACAAGCTCTAAAGTGGTCACTCCCTATACCTCCATTTCCCAGAAAAGCCTAATTCTGCCTGGTTTTTGCAGGGGCATCGTTTTCTCCAACAGGAGCTCATCAAGCTCTGGCAAGAAGACAGATATGTTTGTTTCTGCCAGCCACTGCTTTCAGAAATGTAATCCAAGAGCGAGCCTTGCTGCATAAAGTTCAGTGCTGTATTGTCTGATTGCCCAAGGACTCTGCTTATGCTTTGCCTCACACAGGAATCTGAAATCTGTTCATGAGAGAGCAGATTTGCTCAATTATTGATTCATTCCACATGCTGTGCAATTTTATGTCATATTTTGCATAAAAGCACTCAGCTGTCACAATCACAGGGACATCAGTAGTTAAACTACGTGGCATCATATCCTCCAGCATAAATAAACTGCTCCTGGTGAGGATATGTGCTGGTTGGGGAGGAAAGAGGTGGCAGTAGAAAGTTACTAGTAACTGGTTTTGGGGTTTTTCTTGTAAACAGAGGCATGCTACTTGTGATAAATCTCCTTTTTTCCCCACATCCTGACTTCCGGACTCTATTTTGCCTTTCCTGCACTGGAGGAACTAATTGTATTAACAGGCTTGTCCTCATTTATTTTCAAGTGTGTTTCTCTGTAATTTCTGTAAGTATTTTGATGTCTATTGCAGATCCTCTTTGAGGTTTTAGTGCTCTGTCTCTGTCATTTCCATTTGTATTCTTGCATTTGGACCTGACAAATTATATCCATTTCTGTTGTGGTTTTAGCTGATGCTGGTTTTCCATTCTATGGGCCAAATAAGCTTCTTGGATTCATATGTGCAGTCCCCATTTACTTCAATCATCTATATATTTTATTTATAGTATTTTTTTTTCTCCCAGATGCTCAAGATTTCAGCGTGAGAGTAGTATCCAAATGTTGCCACCTCCTGGTCTTGTGTGGCCTAAATAAAGTGAAAATGAGCCAAATAGTTTTTCATGTTGACACTTTGAGAGTGAATGTGTAAAGAGGAGAGATTTGTTTCAGTGTGACTGAGACCTTTGTGCCTCATCCTTGTTCATACAACTTGTGCAATTTTTGCAAACTCTAGTTGCATTAATTATGAAGCAAATATGGTTATTAGGAAGCAGTGCTGCTAGTCAAATAATGTGCAGGAATGAGATAGTTGGCAATAAAAACTGGTATTGTTTGAACCCTGTCTCATTGAAAATAACTAATGTGAAGTCTAAATTGTATAAATAAAACTGCTACAGGGCCTTTGAGGGCATCATTGTTACAGAGCAGCTCATTCATTGTTCACCTGGGATGGACAGGAATACTTGAATTCGAGAGGATTCTGTAATTCAACCTGTCTTGCTTCACAAGTAGAAATAAAGCACAGCGACTGTTCTGCATGTTTTGTATGCAGAATATGCATTTCTAGTGTCTTAATGATCCTCTAAGAGTTTGTTGCTTTGTTTTTTGTTTGCTTGTTTTTTTTCCCAGATTCTTTCTAGAAATAAACACTCCTGATAAATTCACTTTGCAGTTTAATTTGTTCATGACAATTTACAGAGCAAACAGTTCTACAAACTGGAGATTTAGGGCACAAGATCAGATTTTTTCCATCTGTGGGAAATTCATTTCAAACTTAACATGAGAAGAGGAAAGCTACCTTAGGTGTCTTTCTGGTGAATGTCTTCATTTCAGTGAATTACTTTCTGAAAGAGAAGGAAGCCAGGGTGCATTTGCAGCCAGAGAGGTGCCTGGATGCTGCCCCAGCCTGGGCTCTTGAGAGCTCTGCTCTGCACTGTGCCCTCTTGGCTGGGACAGGCTGTCCTGACAGTCCATGGAAAATCTAACCCAATTTGAGATTGCATTATCTCTCCTTGGGGACTACAGAGGATTTGGAAGGGAGGCAGGATGATGAACCTCATGAGTTTTCTTTCTCCATGGGTTTCTCTTGCTGGCCATGTGACATGAAGCATTTCCTTACAACAGCAGAGCAGCAGTCACTGCTGTTCCTGCAATGGAAACTCATTTTTGTGTTGCAGATCCAGCTAGACTCCTTTCTACATTTACTTACAGGAGGAAGGGGGAAGATTAACCTCATTTCCCTGCCAGCCTATTACCTTGAACAGTCTGGACTGAAATCTGAACAGTGGCTGTGGCTGAATTCTTGCTGGCTGATTTCTATGGAAAGCTTGCGTGTCTCATTTTATTTTTTCTTCATTTAAAAAAAAAAAAGTTCCCCTTGATTCTTCTTTTTTTAGTCACTTGAAATAGGGAATGTAACTTGAAACTGGAAGTAAAAAATTTGCTTTGAGAGATCAAGAGTCTTTTTAAGCAGCTTACTGGATCAGCAGTTGCAAAGTTATCATGAGGCCTGAACTCTTTCTGTGGGTTTAAGGGAGGCAGTACAGTGCAGGAGCAAACATCACAACTCTGTATCCTCAAGGGAAGACTTAGTGCTTTACACATACAAGCAGAACTAAATACTGTACTTTGATGTACTCCTCTCTCTTTTTTTATTTTGTTATTGGTTTCAACCTGTTGGGAGCAAGTTTTTCTGCACTCCTGTTTAAGATTTCCCTTGATGTTTTGTGGATCTCATGTACATTATATAAAGCTGAAAAGAAGGACACTTCATGTAGATAGTAAGCACCCTAATAGCTATTAGCTATGGATTTGTGTCAGTGAGTTTTATGCAGTCCCACATGTAAAACAGAGTCACCACGTGACAGGGCTGTTGCAATGTGTAATATTTGATGTTTTCCTGCCACTCTGAGCAGTGTTTGGTGGAAGCAGAGTGGATGCCCAGTGCCCACTCCACTGGGGTGGGTGAGATGATGTTCCCTGTATTGAGAAGACCCAAAGTGTCTGTGGTCAGGTTCAGTACCAGGGCCCAGTTTTCAGACCTGTGTGTGGGTTTCCTACAGCACACTGTGCTTTATCTTTAGTCCAAGTTTGCTAGTTTGTATTATCTGTCAAATCTGGGTGTTGGCAGTGGACATCACTCCAGCAGAAGAATATTTGCAGAACTCAGAGGGGTCTGAGTTTTGTGCTGTCTGAGGGTGGGAGCACAGAAAGACAAGGTGCTGTGCAAGGAGCTTCAGCTGTGCCTGGGGCTTGGCCACACAAGGTCAGCACCAGCCAAGGGTGGCTCTGTCTGGTTTGTCAGATATTCTGTCTCTACCTTGAGTGTCACATGTGCATTAGAAAAAATGAGGCAAAATGGAGTAATCCTCTGGTTTTTCCAGGTTATCCCCTGTGGTTACAGCCAGCCATATAAGCACGTTTATAAACTGACCAAGATCCATTAAAATAAAATAACCCAATAATGCTGCAGGGGTTTGGATTGCTTTGGGGGGTAGGGAAAGAGATTTCCCAGTTTTCCTGTTGGAAAGGTTCCTCTTAACCATTGGGTAGCAAACTATGTCTAATTTTAGCCTAAGTTAGTTATCTTGAAAGGTAGAAACACCTTTATAGCAGGAAAAATAAGGCCTCAGAGAAAGAAAACTAATGACTGGTTGTTAGAAGCATCAGGTTTCAACCTCTGAAATGCCCTGGCACAAGAGATCCAAATCCTGGCAATGTCTCTGTTTGTCCTTCAAAGGTAAATAAATTAAGCACTGTGGATTTCACTGGCTGGAAATCTGTCACGGGAGTGTAAAATTTCCTTTTGTTCTTTTTCTTTAAGACTGTAGGATAATCTCCTTGATAAATACAAATTGCCCTGATGTCCCTAAATGAAATTTTCTCTTTCCCATTCTCCACTGTGTAAGGCATGTTGAAAACTTCCATGATGTGAAAATGGTAACAGCTGAAATACAGATGTTTATGTGAAACACAGCATAACAAAAAGGTATTTTAACCTTTTTCAGGGTTAGTTTCAAAGGGAAAATTTTATAGGAGAAAAATGCTGTATCTATCCCTTGTTAGGTCTTGCAATACCTGCAGTGCTTCTTCGTATGCCAAAATCTGGATTTAACCAAATTTTCTACTGAAATCAGCAATTTTGTTTAAATAATGTCATTAAGGAGAGTGGGATAACCCAGAAATTATTTGGGATCCTGTGGTGAATTTTATTTCCCAGACAATGTAATCTGTCAAAATAGACAGACTGCGTCACCAAAATTATTTTAAAAAAATGTGACATTTTATACAAAATTGCTGAAACATAAGATTTTTACATGCTTGAAACGAATCTTTACTTCTAATGTTTTTATCCTTCTTTAAGATGTATTTTTTCTGAAGCTTTAAAAATTCTTGTCCAGCTGTCCAAGTCTTTTGGCTCACATTCCTGTGGGTAAGTTGTGGGATCATCACAGAATGGTTTGAGCATTAAGGATCTTTAATGACAGTCCAGTTCCAACCCTCTGCCACAGGCAGGGACACCTTCCACTGGACCAGGTTGCTCACAGCCCGTGTTTAAAGTTTGCTTTGATCTTTCCTGGTGTACAGGACTGTATGCTGTGAACATTTTATAGTTTGTTTGTTACCCTGAGTAATTGGGACCTGCAGTGACTGTGTGAGCAGCAGCTCTGTAGTGGAACAATGCTGAACTTGCCATGTGCAGCACAAATGTTGCCTCAGATCCCAGGGCTCACGTGACAGCTCCTCAAGAAGGTTTAGCTGCACTTGGCTTTAAAGGGTGTCTTAGCTAATTAGTGTATTAGAACTCATGGGCCACGGCTTGTGAGTTCAGAGCCTCTGCTAATTAAGTTTTGAATGTAATTTTAGTTAAACTATTAAAGCTTTGTCCCAGGGCTGTTCTCATTAAGCAGAACTCCAGCTCTCCTGGATTTTCTTTGTTCAGAGCTCTCTTGCAAGTGCGTGGAGGCACATCTGGTATTGGCTATGGCATTCACATGGGTCTAAAACTGCTGCAAAAGAAACAATGCAATGAAATTTATCTGGGAAAACAGTGAGATCACAGCATAACATTTCCCTGGAGAAAAGCCTGAACCTTTTTTATGATCTGTCTTAGTACTTAGTACAGCACTTTTAACCATCAAACTTCAGGGCGTATGAAATCCCAAAGGGTGGAAATGGAAATATTTTTTTGTTTAGTGAAGGCTAAGTATACCAAGATAATTATTTCACCTCCTCTTCCAGGAAACATTTAGGGGCACTAAGCTCCAGTGTGTAACATATACAAAAAAGTACAGTAGGTAGTTACTGCCAAGGGGTTCATGGACTGTGAACCACCTGTGACTTGAGTTACATTGAAACTTCACAAAACTGTTATATTTCTGGTGTCATAATATCACTTTGTTTACCAGCTTTGGGCTTTTAATTAAATTTTACAGGATACTTGCCCACAATATGGATTAGGCCCATTATGCTACTTGGGGAAAAAAATTATTATCAAGCAAAAGACTTTAAATTTGGCAGTTGCTCAAATTTATTTTTTCTAAGCCTTAATAGGCATGTCCAAATGAACATGGCAATTTCTTTAGAATAGAAATGAATACTCTGTTTTGTTGTATCTGAGGTCTGTGTAATGGGCTGTGACAGTTCCTGCTGTGATACCAGGTGAAAACCCCTCTGCAAGGGCCAGCCCCTGGCCATTGCCACCGGAGGCAGCTGCTCCCTGCAGCACCCGCGGTGCAGGTGGCTGAACCCCCCACAGACAGGAGAGAGAAAACTGAGACAGACAGGAGAGAGAAACTGCCTGGTACAGAGATGGAGAGAGAAACTGCCCAGCACAGACAGGGAGAGAGAAACTGCCTGGTACAGACAAGGAGAGACAAAACTGACTCAGACAGGGAAACAGAAAACTGACTCAGGAACTTGGAAGCTGATGTGCTGTGGAGGTGAATTAGTCAATTCCAATTAAGAGGCAAACTTTCCCTGGTTTTTTTCTCTATGGAGAGCCCTGTGTAACAGAAGATAACTTGTTGCTGTTTGTCTTCAGCTCTTGTGTACTCTAAGGTTTTCATCCCCCTCTGTGCCTTCTGAACTTGTTTTCTTTCCTTGCTCTTGTGCAGTATGTCTTATTCCTGATTATTATTTTTGTTCCCTCTGTGTCTGCCTTTCCCCAGATCATTCTTTCCCCCTCTACTTCTCATTTCTCCTTTGTCATCTTTCTGTTTGCTTGTGGAGCAAGAAGTGCTGGAGTGGCAGCATTAGCAATTGGGTGTCTCTGCTGGGGTTGCAGCTCCTGGTCATGCAGTGGTTCACCACCTGCAGGGAGCTGGAGGCAGGCTTCCAGGTGGGAAGTGGACAGGGAAGAGCAGAACCTCACTTGGTTTGCCACACGGAACGTGTGGCAGCAAATGGTGCTCAGCACCTCTGTGTGGTGATCCCACCCTGGGAGATGCTGAGAGGCCATTGCCTGTCCTGGGTTGTTCGCCTGTGTTTCTGTGTGTGTGATGAAAGTGAGCTTTCTCTCTATTGTTGAATTTGGCTTTGAGTCCCTGGACTGGGGGGAAATGAACTTTAGAAGCTGCTCTCCTAGGAAACCATAGCCATGGCCTTGTTTTTTCTAAACAGCGGCAACTCAGACTGATCAGCTCTTGGAGAGCCTTTGGTCATGTCCAGTGATAGTATTTGCCCTTACACCTGGCTCAAGTGTAACCTGTTAACTCACCTGTTCACTTCCCTCCATGTGAGTCACAGTCCTGCCAGTTCTTCCTGAGGCAAGAACTCAGCCCGAGCACCAGCAGCATTTCAGATTCCAGCTCTTTCTTAGTGTTGTTTCTCTGACAGCACTTGTTGGGACTGTGGCATGTTCTACTCAAATTTTGGTTTTCTTTTTTACCAAGGAGAAACCACACCATTCCCTCAGCTGGTTTGGCAGACTACCACAGGGAGTTAGCAGTCTGAAGCTCTTTGAGGCTTCTGTTACTGCCCAAATTTTGAACCCTTTCATTTATTATGTGTCCGGGAAGAGTTGCTGCTTCTGAGACTGCAGAAAGATAGCTCAGCTTTCATCCTGTGAGCTGATTGTCTGGTGTTGGACGTTTGCTTCATCTAAAGTGAAAGTATTGAGAAACAGTATTGAATATAAGGTTTATCTATTTCTATTGCATTGTTTTTTCTCTTCACATACCCCAGGTTAAACATCAAAAAGAAGATAATGTCTTGTGGGTTTAATTTGTCATGTAGCAAGTCCGATCTTTACTTACATCTTTGCTATTAATAATATGTGATACTTTTATGGTGGCAAACAGGTTTTAAGGATGAATAAACTTGGTTAATGTGAGACCAAACACAAGGATAGCACTTGTCCTCTGACAAAAAAGATGTTTGCTTAACAGATGTATTGTTGTATTTATTGGATGTTGCCTTGAGATGAGAATGCAGCTCTTGGAGGCAATGAACCATTCCTCTTGTCCTGTCAAAGATTAGCACCTGATGGATAGCAAAAGCAAATGCATCAGCAGATCTATGTTTTGTGTAAAATATGGTTATTGAATACTTTACTTTCTCTAATTGTTGATCCTAAGGGATGATGTTCATGTTGAGGCAAAACCTCATTAATTTGGTGGTGAGATTATTACTGCTAATAATAAGTGTCTAAGAGTTATTTGACATGATAGCCTGAAACTGAGTGATGTGGATGATTAGAATGGTGCTGTTGGCAAAGAAGATATTCTTTGAGTGGTGATAATTGTGCTTAGAGCAGGTCAGTGTACACCATCCAGACTGAGGGGAACTGCCACTTCCATGGAGAGAGAATGAACTGGAGCTGGGCCTGCTTCCCCAGGCTTTTCATGCTCCTGTTCCTTCCCTGCCCTGCAGTGAGACATTGTCCACAGCACCGTGCCCAGGTGTGGACACAGAACCTGCTCAGTTCCTGGGAGCCTCCTCATTCCTGACTGCTCCATGCAGCCTGGTCTATTGGCATGTCACTGATCACTGTGCCAGAGGAAAGGAGAAGCTTCCCTGGAGTTCTCTTGAGAGCCCAGTATTAAGAAGAGCTCTCCTAAAGCCATGGACTAATATTTTGCTTTTGCTTAGCCATATTAAGTCTTTTAATCTATATTTTCATTTTCGGTCTCTTGTCACTTTCTAATTCTTTTTTCCAGCTCAGCCTCTAACCTCACCTTGTCTTGGACATTCCTTTTTCTCTTCCTCTTCTCTGACTGTTCTTTCTCTCCATGTCTTGGTCTCTGTAAAACAGCAAAATTTCTTCTGTGTCCTAGGGCAAAATTTTACCATAACAGGTTTTTGCTCCAGCACACCAAAGCTGCACCTGAGTCTGCCTTTTCTCCCTCTTTCTCAGAGGCATGAAATATCCAATATAGAGATGTGGGAAAGAATAAAAATCTAACTTTTCTTTGCATACTCCTAAAACTGCCTGGCATTGTGTCTGTGTCAATTCAAGAAGGATGACAAAGCAAGTATTACATGGAACATTTTATTATACTTCTGTAATTATGTACAGCCTCAGGGCCATCATTCAGGAGATGGGATGGAAGGACTTCCACACTATTTTCAATTTTCTATTGAATCCTTCTCTGACTGGAAATAAGTAGTTTAATTTCCTTTGGATATTTTTCTCCAGTATTATGTTTACTTTAATGTCCCTCACCTCCTAAGACTGTGTATGGCAGAATAAATCTTCCACTTGTGTTTATGAGTGAATACTTGAATTTTTAGACATTTCCAAAAGGCAACTGATAATTTCAAAATTTGCCTAATTGTGTAATCAACTGCATTACTATGGTCATAAAATTCTCTGGTTTTGGCCATTACAGCTATTCTCAAATCTATCATAGGTTCCATTTTAGAGGAAGTGGACTTCCTTTTGTATATATCAGATTTGTTTAGTGGAATTAATTCTGGTAGGGAGGATGGTTATTTTGATGACTTAATCTCTGTGGAATTTGTTAGAAAATGTAATCTTGTTCTTGCAAGTGGCACTTTAGTTATGATCTGCACAGCTGTGAACTGGGTTTCCCTTATTCCTGTTTTACTTCCCCTGCCTCTGTTAATACTAATTTGGCCAAGTGTGGTTTACAGTTCAATTTCATGCTCATTACAGTGTGACATGAATTGGTAGCTGGCTGAAATGGGCATTCAGAGACTGGAGAGTAGGGAGGCTTGCTAGTGCATTCAAAAAATAAACACTGTGAGGATGTTTCTTCATTAGCTGGAGCTGGGAGCTATAAACCCTGGGAATTTGAGAATTATCTATGTACATATCTGAGCACTTAGAGCTAAACCAGGGAAGGTGTGACACAGAAGCTAAGTCATACCTTAGGGTATGACTTAGGGTTAATGGGAGTTGAAGCTGGGCTGCTTCCTTTGCAGCAGTATCCTTTTACACACATGCTTTTAAAAACCTGCTAACCAAATACAAGCTGGCCCTCGCTTAAAAACCCATTTTCACTTTCCTGAGGTTTAACTGGGGCTGACTGTCCAAACCTGCTCATGTACCATCTGATATCACATGAAAGAATCACAACTACCAGTGCAAGAGGCCACACATTTATCCAAAGGGCAAAGTTTTCCAGGAGTCCATCTCCTAAATGACACCTGAGCTGAGAGCTCAGGTGTGCTTCAGTTTCCCTTAAATTTGATACTTGTATACGAAGTTGCCTCTCATTTTATAAATACATAAGAAAAATATGTTCTTTGGCGTTTTTCAGAATTTGCCTTTAGCATATATGTTGCTCTCCTTATTCATTTTTTAAAGAGGTCATCTGATGACTTGAATGATTGACACAAAGAAAAAGTAACAACTTCAAAAGCACCCAAGTTGATAAAAAATGGCTTTTTTAATGATTTTGAGTTAGAAAGAACTTCTGCCAAATAGAGCTGTAGGTTTGCCTGTTCCAGCTTTCTCCCATGACCAAATTTGTCAGAGGAAACTGTTCTCTTTTAAATCAGATCCATGAATGAGTATCATCAATGTTAAGGAGAGCTGCCAGCCAGAAGAAATTTGGGCTGAAAGAGTTCCACAGGTTACCAGATGTGTGTGAGTTCACCCTCCTTTGAAAATTCACAGTTTTGAATCCCTTCCCTGGGACTGGTGTAAATGACTGCTCAGATCAGTCTGAGGGATGGATGGGAAAGCCTGTTTAGTTTTAGTTTTATAGGACATGGTGAATGGTGGGGAAGCCTCTAAAGTCTGTTATCCTACTGCATGTGGCAGAAAACATGTAGTGTCTGACTTTGTTTCTTACAGATAGGAGCACGAGTTATTTTATTTTATTTTGCTTCTATTCTTTTTTTTCTTCCTAAATTATAGAACAAATTTTCAATAATCTAGTTAGCTCAAAAAATGGCTCAGTGCTTGTGAAACAGTGAGAGAGTTTGACTCTTGCCTTTAATTTAACCACAGCAGATGCTGCTAACAATACTCTGCTTCCCAGTGAAGTAATTCACCTTGAAGATGAGAAGTAGAAGCACGTTGTTTAAACAGCTGACTGGATTGTTCAGAAATGAGGCTGACCAAAATGACTTGATGACTTGTATCTGAGGACTAGGTTATTAAACAAACTAAGCATACAATAATATCAGCAAGAGCTGGCTGGGGGAATCAGCCTTCATTGCAATGGGGATGTTATGAGCATTTTTTAAGCAAATAAGCATATTGAATCAAGCAGTAATGAAAGTAATGCTGTGATTTGCTTTCAAAATTGCCATTAAAGGTTAGGAATGAGAATAAGTGGGAAAAACAGCGGAGCAAAGAAAGAGGGTACTGAAGGCATGAATGTTGTCTTTAACAACAAATGAGAAAAATGTGCTGCATATGACACAATACAGAAAAGTGTTCTGGATTTGTTACTGACTTGAGCTATGAAGAGTTTTGTGACTTATGACTTAGCTGGAAAAGTTTTAAATCTCAACTCAGCGAAGCTGCAGACAAAATCTGCAGTACCTACTCAGATAAATTGCCATAGTTTTCTTTATTCTAAGACTTTCACCTTCTACAGATAGGATCTCCATTTCTAATTTGACAACGGTTTTGTCATCTTATTTTAATAAAATGGGCACAGGAAGATGTCCAGATTTTATAGTACTCCCATGCAGAACTTGTGTTTAATTTCTGGTTACCCTTTGTCTTTACCAGCACCTCTCATCACAGCTGCAGAGGCGCTGTGCAGTGCCCTGTACTCCTTGTCATGTCTGGAGCTCAGTCCAGCTCAGCTAACTTTAGATGTCTACAAGGTAAATGTTGACATCTGAGCCAGCCATGCTGTCTCCTTTCATCAGTGGCGAGCAGCAGAAGCTGCAGTGAGGTCAGTTTGGAGGCTGGGGCTGTTTCTGGGAAGCCGCGTGAGCAGCGCTGTGTGATGTGCCGGCCGCGCTCCGGCCACTCCTCGGGTGCTGCTGTATTTATAGACCTGGGGTGAGAATTTTCTTAGAGCACGGAGAACGCTGTTATTTTTGAATATATAGCAGGAGGTAAGTAAGGTAGGATTAGCTGCTCAGTGTCTAGCTGCTTTGAAATTTTACAGTTAGTTGTGCTATTTTAACCAGAGGAGATAGATCAGGTTTCCATGGGTAGACTCATGTCCACTCTGTGTGTCCTGCAAGTCACTGTGTCCAAAACTGTCACTGTCTCTCAGGGGAAAAGAAAACCCAACCATGTCCAATGGCTGAGAAGGGAGAAACTTAACAAAAGAAATGCTGTGGTAAAAATCTGGGGGAGGACATGTATATGTATGAATGGAGAAGAGCAGATGACAAAAAAGGGAGAAAGGAAAGCTGCTGATCGTTCTTTCTTTATTCATTGCTTTAACGAAGACCTTTAAGCTGGAGAGCAAATTGGAATGTCAGCAGGCTGACACAAAAACATTAATCTCATCTATCTGAAAAGGGGTAGATTTAGGACCCTTTGCCTGTGAAGCTTGGCCTCTGTTGCACTTTGTTAAGTGTGGTGTTTAAGGGACAGTGTGTTTGTGTGTACACATGTCAGAGGGAGAGAAAACAGAGGACCAAGGACTTATCTTTGCAGAAGCAGAACATGACACCCATTATCAACAGTGGGTGCATCTTTTCTGCAGATAGGGGGTTTTTGTCCATTGATCATCGTGTTCTCTATGTTTTCAGTGTTTGCCTCTGTGTCACAGAACTGGATAAGCACTTGCAGTACTTCTCAACTTTGTGTTAAACTCTGACTTATCCCATATCTCTTTGTATCTGCCTTTTACATTGAACAGACAGAAAATCCTTGCATTTTCCTCAGCAGCACAGCTCAAAGTAACAGCTCCACTGTGTTAGAGGTGAGATGTGTGTATCTGTGTAAATAATAATAATGATCAAGTGTTTTGGTTTGTGTTTTTTTGTTTAGGTTTGTTTTTTTTTTTTTAATTCTCAGAACGGTTGAAAATATTGGATGTCTTTTTCACCATATGTATAATTAGCGCAAGGAAGAAGTAATAACCCTGTCACTTTGCTGTGGAAGGATTATAGGCTGAAGGTTACAAAGTAGGTGAGGTTCTAAGAAATCCTGGGTTCTCTCATTGGTTCTCTTAAATTCTTCAGCTTCTGCATGACATACTTTATCTCTCTTGAAAATACCTTAAAGTTTTTTCAACCCCCCTTGCATCCTGTACCAACCCATCACTTGCCATCACTGCTCATACCATAGCTGGTTCTCATGCTTGTTTTACAAGGTTCTCCCAGTGTGTATAAAGCAGTTTGTAATTACTTCCAGTCATGGATCTCAATACTTTCTTAGTATCCTCTTGGTGGCAAGGTATTTAGGGACAAAATTTTGTCTGTTGAAAAATTTTCCATTTGAGAGTGAGTAATATCAGTGCTAGAGACTTTCTTGGACAAAAGATGATGTCAGGCTCTTGCAGGAAGGAAGAAGCCTTGCCTGTATTTCAGTGGCAGAGATAAGGGGAGGGGAAAAGAATTCCTTCCCTGAATAGTTGTGCTTGAAGTAGGAGGAGCTCCTATCACTCAGATCTTGAGTTGCTTTATTGTAGCCTGCTCTTCCTCTTTGATGCCTTTTTTTCCTTTAGAGCCCTGTAGTTAATTAACTCACTTGATTAAAAGCAGAATGTCCAAACTCATGGGTCGCCACACTTGGGAAGTTTAGATGTCCTGTTTAAAAATAGGCATCAGCACCTGATATGCCTTTTGAAGACAGCAGGAGCCAGTCCTGCATGAGCTGGCTAAATATAGTGGCAGCCCCAGCACTTGCCAGAGAGATTAATAAAGGGAAGAAATTCCACTTGGGCAGGTAGGGTGCAGCGGATCCAGATCTCCCTGCTGCACTGTCTGGTGGTGTGGGCTCTTAGTTAAGAGGAGAATTGCTTTGATTTCTGTTTTTTCAGTATAGCAGTGTAGAGAAACTTGTTCTGTCAGATGTTGTCAAATTGTGAACAAGAAGGGGTTTAGATCCCTTTTACTCAGTTATTACTTGGACAGAGCAGGAATACTTGAAAATTGCTTTTTTACTTCACAGCTACTTGCAGAGATCAGCCCTGTGCAACCTTCACTTAGTGAAATAGAAAATTAAATGATCCTAATTGCACAGTGCACCATGACTCCATGTTTCATCTTTCTTTCCTTTTAGTTTTATTTTTGCTACCATTTCACACAGACCTATTTTTCATTTCACTTGTATGATTGCAAATTATTGGTATCAGCTGAAAGGGGGGGATGATGAAGATGAAGTTAGAAGTTAATTTAGTGGTAAATTAAACTTAAAGTTTAATTCTGCAAATTTATTTCTTGTGTTTCTCAGTTTAGGCACCCATTTTAAGTGAGGTTTGGCATGTAGGAATGTTTTGATGTATGTTGACTCCTGTACATAAACACAATCTTCCCAACTGTCCAGAAAAAGAAAAGCTGATGTGGTGAGATTTGACATGAGAGATAGAAAATGAGGGGAAGAGCAGAAATGGGAAAGATTAGCCATAATAAAGATACAGGAACAAATTCTGAAGGCTGACAAGTACTTTTTGGAGTTTTCACTAGGTAACCTATCCTTTGAATTCATGTTGAAAAAATTTTCCTTGCACCAGCCAACAAGAAGCCCTGAGTGAAGAGATGGGAGTCCTACTGAGGAAGTTTTGATCCCCGTGATCAATATGAAGTTCTTTTCCCTGACTTTATACTTAACCCAACCTTCCACTTCTGGACAGAGTGCTGCTGAGCAGGATGTCCTCACACCTGCCTTTGTCTGTAGGCAATGCCAGAGCTTCTGGTAGCTTCTACAGCACTTGTACATTTCAGAAGTGTGAGCAGTTACTGTCCAGGGCAGTTTGGAACAGCATCAAACAATCTCCTGCTGCTTAGGAGAAAATTGTAAATCATTCATGCGTCATGAAAGGTGTAAAATAAACTTATTGTTGGCCTGATTTCAACACAATGCTTTACAACAGTTTGCTGTCATAACCCAGATTCATCAAAGATCAATCAAATGCAGCAAACAAATCCAACAAAGGAGGCCCTGAAAAACTGTCAGAGACAGTGTCCTTCTGTGAGTATGGCACCTTCAGCAACTGAGAAAGAGAAGGCTGATTATTTACCATAATATCATCTCTGTACAGATATAAAAATAAGTTGATATAATGACATTTGGTCCTATCATTGCATTTGGTGTATAGTGAACAGCATAGGGGTGACATGTACATAAAGCAAGTCCCTTGGGAAAGAGCTTTACCTGAAAAGAAAATTTCAACCTTGATTTGCAGGGTTGCTATTTGAGGTAAGTGATGTGAACAAGTCTTTCACCTTTGCATTTGTAGATTATTTCATCTCCAAAAATCTGATATTTAGAAACACACTTACTTACTGTGTACAGATGTTCTGATCTGGGGACCCTCTTCAGGTGATAATTTGGCCTCTTTGAACTTAAAAGCTTTGATTTTCCCCACAGACCACTTGAAGCTGAAACAGATGCCTGCCTGACCAGGAGGGCATGCTGATGAACACCAGACTGTCTGAATACTAGTGAGAGAAGGAAAGAACAGTGATATGAAAGGGTGGGGGAAAACTTACTTCAACAAACTTCCTATGGCCTCTGGGTACATGGTCAAAATACGCTGAGAATTAATTAAAACACCCATAACACAGTGGGGGCACTCCTCTCAGTGAGCTGTGTGCTGTATTTCCTCCCAAGAGATGTGTGATGCAGGCAGATCCAACATTTCACATGGGCTTCCCTTTAATTTTTGAGCTCAGATTAATGCACAGCAATTTCTGATAGAAAATGTTTACCAGTGCCACCTTCTCATTCCATACTGAAATATGCTGTTGAAATAATCCCTGTCCAAGAATGTAAAAATAAAGACAATAGAGATACGGAACTACTGAAGATGGTTGGTTTCAGCAGTTGCATGAGAGAGTTAGGATCCAGATGAGTACTGAAACTGAATGGAAAAGAGGCTGAAAGAAGTATGTATTCCATGGGGACCTTCAAGTAAATTCTTTTCCCTTTCATAAGAAGGAAAACAAAAGCATGTTCCTCAGCTCTGCTTCTATTTTGTTAATTATCTATTTAATCTTTTAGAAGGCAAAAGATAGAGAAGCTCTTTCTAACAACCTGTCTGCATTGGGCAAAAAATAAATGTATTTTTGGTACTTGAGCTGCTCTGGCTGTGGCTTGTCTTTAGAAAGCCTGGTGTATTCCCCCCTGTGGTAAACAAGTGCAGTTGGGGCAGGGTGGTGCTGACTCCTGGGGGAAAGCTTTTCCTGTGGGATGCCAAGGAGTCCTTGCACAGGGACAGCCAGGAGCCTGGCCAGCACTCACAGGCTCAGTGCAGTGCCCAGAGTGAGGGGCTCCCTGTGTAGGCATGGCTGCAATGCCAGTAACTGTGGTTACTGTCACATTTTGGGAGTGAATAGGCATGGAGGATAAAATGCCATATGAAGTGGAGTTAGATGGAGGCAGCAAGGAAGAGCTTTATGGCCACTATTGAGGAGGGCAGCACATAAAGGCTGTCAGGCTCATCTACTTTGAGGAGGTCTTCCTTTGTGCAAAATATTCATACAGAAGTTAATTCTCTCCAAAAAAGTCTTCTAATGTTGAAACCTCCCAGACTTTCTTCTTAGGAGTTTTACTTTTGGGAAGATTGAATAGAGGAAAACTCCCTTTCTTTTCAGAGTATGTGCTGGTAACGTCTTCTGAATACCCAGCTGCTTAATTTTTTCTTTGTAGTTACACCCTTTTCCCTTTTGCAGAAGAGGATTAAATATTTTAAGTGTGTTATATCATTTTTTTCTTAAAGAAAAAGAACATATGGTTGAAACTATGCAAATTTCAGATTAACCTGGGTGGTGGTTGTTATTCTCCTGAGATGTTGACAGTATTTCTGATGGTAGCTTCATTTTATACAGATATTATTGAAACATAGAAAACCTCAAATCTTCTGAGTTTCTTCAAACTCACATTGTCTTTTTGCCTGTATTTCCCTTAAAAGTAGTCAACTCTGATGTCTCATGAAATTGCCGAAAGTAACTTTTTTCAAAAGACATTTGTTCTTAAGAAGATATTTTTTCCATTGTCTGTGTTCCTAAAACAGTAATTCCCTTTCTGAACTCTTGAGCTCCTTTTGCTTCTGTTGAAAAACTTGGCCAAATCAGATTTAAGGAAAGGAGAAAGAGGATAGAAGATCAAGAGAGATGGGAAGTATTTAGTGGCATTTTTTAGAAAGAAAGTGTTGTATGAAGTGTTGTACAAAGCTACTGCAGTATCAGTCTGAGTTCCTGTGTAGTTTCTAAATGTGTATGTTTCATGAGTTTTACGGTAAGGAAGTTACATCTTTTTGCAGGAGTTGTTTATTTGGACCCTCTCCCAACTTTCCTTTGGGTCCCAAAGAAGGTGTATAGAAGGTTTTGGAAATTTGGAGCATTCCCCTATGCAAACTGTGGGACAGATAGGTAAATCCTGATAGACCAAGACAAATTACATGCACTTGCCTGTTTGTAAGAGACAGTAATATACTGGAAAAATATTTCTTTGCCAGCACCTTTCCCGCTTTGATTCATCTCGTTCCAGCAGCTTAATCATGGCCATTTAAATGTGCTATTGCAGATATTAATTCAGTTTGACACATCTATTTTCCATACACTTGGGAAGGAAATCTCTTTCTACTGGTTCCCTACTTCAAGACACAAAGCAAAACAAAATACAAAGGAATGTTATGTGATTGGTACCAGCACCGGATGCTCTATTTGTTTGTAAGTTCTTGTTCTTTTTGAAATAAGCTGCAGTGGCAAGAGAGGCCTTTAGACAATCTGGAGGGGATATAAAGAATGTGCTTTGTTTATACTGAGATAAAATAATTGAGCTTTTCTGTTGCTGCCTGAAAGCCATGTCTCCAGTTTCTGGGACCTGTTTACTGTGTGCTATGCAGAGCCTGCAGCCCTTCTGGAGCAGATCGGGACTCCCCTGGCCTGCCTGCCGCTTCCTTTTTTATGGCTGGCTTTTGCTTTTGAGCAGCGCTGGTATGCCCCAAACACCTGCCAGATTTGCATATCATTCTTGCTTGGCTTGAGCATCCACTGCAAAGTTGGCACATGAACTGTGGAGAAGGAGGGCTAGTGTTTTGATTGCACGCCAGAGCCTGATACTGAAATAGGCAGTGGGAAGGAATCCAGTAATTGTTGGCCTCTGATCAATGAAAACTGTCGTTAGGCCAGTAAATCGTCGGTATGTGGGCTTAGTTCTATATATCATCTCTGGGCTGGTGTCACCCTGACTCCAGGACGAGAACATTATCAACATGTCATCAAGTCTGCCGGGAGCTTTTTATTACTTTTTCTCCCTTTGATTTATATCCCGTCTCAAATTTCACACAGGTCAGGTTCGACAGCACACTGGAGGGACGTTGAAGGGATTGTTTCTTTGGCACAGAAATAGATTTGCCAGCCCCATCCAGCAGGAAGCCCCTCTTCCCTGTATAGTCCAAACTGGTCTTCCTCTGGACTGAAGAGCCTTCCTCCCTCATTGCTAGCTGCTGTGGCAGGAAGCAGAGCTTGCCATTATCTCTGCTCAGGCTGTTTGCTGAGATTGTGATGAGACAACACTTGATTTGGCCTTGTCCATGCACAACAACTTTAGTTTAAATAAACTGCTACTTTAATTGGGATTGAATGGTGAAGACTCTATTGTGGGCATTAAGGATTCTGGCTATCTTTTTTATTTGGCTTTAAATGATTCAGAATCAATTAAGCCAAATAAAAATAAACCACATGAAATAAATGTCCATGTGGCTTTTTGCACTTGAACTCTGTTTAAAACTAAGCCTCCTGTTTAAATCCAGCAGAGCTTCCTTTTGCAGACAAGCCCATCCACAGTAGTGCTGTGGGAGTAAGGCCAAGCAGCCTCTCTGGAGCGTGCAGATGTACCTGCTCAGGAAAAACTTCCCCCTCTTCCCACTGGGAAAATTAAATCTGTACTGGCTATAAAAACTGCAGCTTCTGTGGCTTGGCTGATGTTTTTTTAAACAGCTGAATGGATGGTCATTGCTATGTGTGCATGTGGGATAACAATTTTTTCTCTAGGTAACTTTCTGTGAAATAAAGATATTTTCTGCAGTAACACCTGCAAGAAGGCACTGCTAAAGCAATAGCAAAATAATAGTAATTGTGATAAAGACCTAAACCTGCTTTTAAATGAAATCATGGGTATTCACAGTGTAAAACAAAGGCCTTATCTTTGATTTGGAGATGGGGAAGTACATGGTATTTCTTCAGTAAATTTTTTCCTTATTCCTAGCAACATTCTGTATTTTCAAGGCCAAGTGAGGCTATTTCTCAGTTGCTGCTCTTGAGAAGGATTAGTGTTTAAAAGTATGTGGTATATACAATTAAAGCCTATTGTAGCATTAAGGTTTGAATTCAATTCCTTTCGCGTGCAAGTAACAACTGAAATCTGGAAAAAATCATAACTGAAAATAATTTGGCCAGAAAATACGGATGTTGTCTGTTGGATTACAGAAGCAAAGCAGCACATTCAGAGTTAAGGCTGAATGCCCAAGTGGCTGTGGTACACCAAGGGATTATGTGCTGCTGCCTTCTACATATAGGCACAGCGAGTCCGGATACAGCTAAGGGTCCAGGCTCTGATTTTTCCCAGATTTAGCTGAACTTGAAATCTTCTATTTAAAATAACTCTCAGTGGATTCCACTCTTGAATGAAGGATAGCTTTATTTAAAAGCAAAATTAGATAAAAAGTTGCTGGTTAAGGTGAATGGCTGGCTTTTAACAGGCTGAGTGGCTTTTCTGGATACCTTTTTGTTTTTCTAATGAGTAAATCCTCATTAAAGGACACTGTTTAAATCTGATCATGGCCCCATTTCAGCAGAGCACTTAGTGTTTCCTGAAGAATGTGGGAAGTCAGTGAGATTACTTACTTGCTTAAAGTTAAGCAAGTGCAGTACCAAATTGGGATGTGCATGAGCACAAGATTAGTTGCTACACAAATATAGACCTTATTACCCAAAGTTAAATATTTTGAATTCTTTTTTAATCTTCTTAATGGGAAAGTGAGTAGGCTGCCTTGAAACTCCTTTCTTGCCAAATTCCATTTCTTAAATCAAAGCTCGCATTTGAATTACATGACCACAAAAAGCATTATAAACTAATAAACCTCTGAATTTGTTTACAGTTGTGTAAATTGAAAAAGACAAACCGGCTTAAGATTTCTTTGTTCTTATTTTTCCTTTTCCTTTTTTTTTTTTTAGCATTTGCTCTGAGGCTCAGCCTTTGAACCGTGCTCTTTCCTTGGCTGTGTTTCACTCTTGCCTAGGTCGAGCAGGCAGGGAGGGCTGTGACAGCTGCCTGTGCTGAAATACAGAGCCAGCCTGGTTACCCTGCACACACACTGTTCAAAGGAGCTGCAGTCTGCTGGCAGTGCAGTTTCACATGTCCAAGTGACAGACCTGCCTGCAGCCCTGGCCGCAGAGTGTCCTGGTGAGGTGACATGCTCTGTGCACGCTTGGGAAACTTGTTCTCCTCCAATTCCCCTCCTGCTTCCATGAGATGAGCAGAAAGCACACTGCCAGGGGAGAGCTCAGGCTCTCTGTGCAAGGGCATAACAAAAATAAACACAGTGACCAAAACCAAAAAAGAGCAGAGGTCTCTAAACAAGCTTTTGTGTGTTATCTCCAGCAACCTTGTAAGAGAATTCACAGCATGAATCTGTGTATGTATGTGATCATTGGCACGTGGGCTTTAAAGTCTGGTGCAAATTGTATTTGTTAGCATTGTCCCTTGTCCTGAATTCTATCCAGAAAGTGAGAGTTTGAAGCTATGATAGTTTCCTGCTCCATTGATTTATTTATTTATTTTTAAACTTTTGAATTTGTTACTCTTTAATGGAAAAGACTCTAAAGTAGAGGGGAAGGCGCTTTGCCTATCAAAACAGGCCTATGGAAATATCCCTAGCTAAAATAAATGGANGCAGTGCAGTTTCACATGTCCAAGTGACAGACCTGCCTGCAGCCCTGGCCGCAGAGTGTCCTGGTGAGGTGACATGCTCTGTGCACGCTTGGGAAACTTGTTCTCCTCCAATTCCCCTCCTGCTTCCATGAGATGAGCAGAAAGCACACTGCCAGGGGAGAGCTCAGGCTCTCTGTGCAAGGGCATAACAAAAATAAACACAGTGACCAAAACCAAAAAAGAGCAGAGGTCTCTAAACAAGCTTTTGTGTGTTATCTCCAGCAACCTTGTAAGAGAATTCACAGCATGAATCTGTGTATGTATGTGATCATTGGCATGTGGGCTTTAAAGTCTGGTGCAAATTGTATCTGTTAGCATTGTCCCTTGTCCTAAATTCTATCCAGAAAGTGAGAGTTTCAAGCTATGATAGTTTTCCTGCTCCATTTATTTATTTATTTTTAAACTTCTGAATTTGTTACTCTTTAATGGAAAAGACTCTAAAGTAGAGGGGAAGGCGCTTTGCCTATCAAAACAGGCCTATGGAAATATCCCTAGCTAAAATAAATGGAACTTTATTGGGTGCATTCAGGATTCAGTCAGGATGCAAAGGAGTACCCAACCCATAACAGGCTCAGAAGCTGCAAAGTTTTCTTTGAAGGTGTTGTGTAAGAGATTCCCAAAATTAAGCTGTTAACAGGGATTCTGGTGCCACATTACAATGGATAAGTACTGGGTATGCAGAGTTATTTGCTATAAAAGCAGATGAACTTGAGCTAAAATGCTCTGTGTTTAGTACTTTTAATTTCAGTGTGGAGTCCATGTACTGCCAGCCTACGTAAAACACCTCAGCCCATGCTAGGGCAGAGGATTTTAAACTGGTGTTCCAGAACTATCCCAGAGACTGTGTTTGGTGATCTAAGCCAGGTTGTGTTCAGATTTCCCAAAGTCAAAAGCTTGTCACATATTAATAGTTTCCCCCAAGGGCTTCCCAGCAGCATTTGAGTCTCCAGTATCCATCAATTCAAATGGACCAGAAAATTGTGTAAAGTTCTGTTCCTGTGCTCTGCAAACCTCTGTATCTTGTTTGCACAGCCTGCAACAGGTGAAGTTTTAGGGACACTCCTCTAACTGAAGCTGCTGGGGTTTCTCCTTTGGCCTGGAGAGCCTGGAAAGACTGTGGATTTACCATAAACATCGAGCAGTTCATTTTTCCATCAACTTCATGTGAGTTTCAGGGTTTTTACTTCTATTATATGTGTTTTTCTAGCCTGTCTCTCTGTGCTTTTACCACTTCTCAGGTCTTTTTTTGTTTTCTAGCGTCCCTCTTATGGATTATTATGTTTAAGCTATGTCCCTGGAGACAGTTTCTGCTTTTCTACCACATTCAGGGGTGAGGTCTGTACTGAAACACTGATGTGAGAACAGCTCATTGAGAATGTTTGGGGATTGCTTTGACATGGGTGCTCAGGTGCTGCTGACAGTGCAGGGCAGGCGGGGGGAGGACCTGCACTGTCAGCTGCCCACGCTGTTAGCAGGGTGACACCCTTGGCAGAAATTTGTTCAGGGAAATTTGACAGAGAATTCATAATTCATCTGCCTCTCTTTCCATAATATAAGTTTGTTGAAGAGCTTTACTGAAAGACATAATCCGTAGAATTATTTTCTTCATATCCATTTTTTTTTCTTTTGAATTCTTGCTAATTTGTTTTGTTTTTGTTTAAAGCAGTTCCATGTATGTACTAGGTGTTGATACCTAATCTATATTTTACATATACATGATCTGAGGAAATACCATTTACATCCCACAGAAGTTTTTCTCACTAGGGCAGTGTTCTGAGTGCTTTCTGGTGTCAGCCAGCAGCCCATCTCATTTCTGTCAGATGAGCAGTAGAATTTATTCATAATTTCTTGGAAATATTAGTCTCCACTGGATATCTGTCTCTGCATTGCACCACATTTTGTCACACTCCCAGCACTTCATTCTCACTTGGATAAGGCTGTGGCTGTTGGAACCATATTGAAGAAATTTGGAACTCAGAAATGGCTGTGAGCTAATGATCAAACCCTGCAGATGTTCATGTGTGTGCTCATTTTGAAGGGAAGCCCCTGCAACTCCAAATCTAGGAATATCCTTCAGAGTTAGACCCAGGTTGCTGAAATTCACAGTAATGGCCATGACTTTATTCTTTTCATCAGGTGACAAATGTTTGCAGGTTGTGGCCCTGAATAAATCAGGAATAAATCATCTGGGCTTGTTCTTCATGTGCATACATCCCATCTTCCTTCCTGCTGTAGTCCTTGCTGGTTTCCCTTTTTGCTTTAGTCTTTCTGATTATTCCCTTTTCACTGCATGTGCTATTCTATACCTTAGCCTTGTTTCTATCATCACTTCTAAATCTTGCCTATATTACCATTTAGGCTTCTTGTACCACTTTGAAGTTTGTTTCTAATGAAGGATGATTAAGATTTGTATTAGTGTGATACAGTACTGGTATTCTGATATCTTGTATCTCTCATTTATTTTAATCATTCATTTTAGATAATTGATCCAACAAATTTAAATTTACTCCTTTAAGGAATCAAGTTGGTTTCAAAAGAACTATTCATTTGAGTAAGCTTCAGTGCCTGTGCAAAGGTTTCCATTACTGGGTGCATTTAATTTCTTCTCTGCATCTGTTTTCCAGTCTTCATGTGTTTTTAAGCCTTGCCTCTTAACTTCTTCCATCCTCAATGTCTTCTGTGTTTTTAAAAATAGCAATAATTTTAAAAAAACAGGTAACTTCTCCTAGATTTCTTGCTTCATCTTCTTCTGTCGTGATTATCCTGGGTCTGTGTGAAACTGCCTTGCTCCTTCACAAGCAGTCAGTTGGTAGTTTCCAGTAGTAACTGTAAGGTGATAGTTGAAGCAAATAGAGGCAGATTGACAGCAGTTTGTTTGGGATGAGAGACAGTTGTACTCTAAAGTGAGATCTGCAAGGCATGACATATGGTCTAGGGCATTAACCTGCATCTGACCTATGCAAAGCATTGGAAATAAGGTCTCCGTCCATGCAAATCAATGACAAAGTTTCATTTACTTAAATGGGAGATGTTGCAAATCCACACATCAGAGTAGAGCGACTCATACATTCAAATTTCTGTTCCAACATTTTGAGAATGTTCTAACATTTTGAGGAATTTTGTATTTTCCAGTGCAATGCCCAGGTGAGTTAGTGTTGGTAAGATTGTCTCATCTGGGAGAATGTGGAGGTGAGCTGTGAGGTTCCAAGCTCTGCTCCTCCTTTCCCAAAGTCCCCAGTTGCCCTTTTACTTCACTCAGTCATTTCTCTTTCTCTCTCTCATAACTTTTTCTTTTAGAAGCAAGAGAGCAAGGCAGGCTTTTATACAAAGCAGGTAAATAGAGCAAAGTCTGTAGAATGCTTAAGGCTGTTGAAGTGAAGAACGCTACCTTTGATAGATAGTTCAGGTATTGTTCTCTGGTTTTTAGGACCTGGAAGTGGGATAGATCTAAGGAACAAAGCAGCTGGTTAGGGACAATTGTTGACCAGCCTTGCTTCAGTTATATCTGTGAGCTCCAGAATTATTCTTCACACTTTGTGCAGCCATGTGCCCTCAAACCAAACTGTGCAGTAGAAAACTTGGTAGAAGTTGATAATGAAGTAAAAAGTCTGTCATGCAGTCAGAGCATCCTCAGACTGTATGGGAAGAATTAACCAGTCCTTGTTCTGGTTTTCCCATAGAACACTGAAGGTTGTGTGTTTGCAGTACATAATCTTAAATTTTGTGTCTGTCTGAATCAAATCTGCATTTAGTTGAAAATGGCAGTGTATCCTAACTGGAGAACAATAACCTTTCTATAACTGTTGTTGGAATTTATGAGTGAATTTTTATCTTAAGGCAATACTTTGTTCAGCTATTGTACATGGCTACAGCTCTGGGCTGAGGCACTGTTAGCAGTAGTGCCTGGGACATCTGGAGTAAATTTTAACAGTATCAGGAGGACAGACTGATCAAAGTTTCAGGTCATTTGCAGCCTTGTGCTTCCTTCTTGTGCATCAGGAATTTCTTGCTCACTGCCCTCTTTCTTTTCTGTTTGCAATACTTTCCTTTATGGTTGAAGAGGAACTGTAGCCTCCCAAGAGGTAAAGAAAAAATGAGGAAACTCTTCAGTGACTAACATGAGCAGACAACTGACTCAGTAATGAGGTTCATTAAATATGGTGTAAATAGTGGTGCAAATGCCTTCGTCAGGCACGTGGCCCCTTAGAAGACTTTGGAGCCAGGATATTTCCTTTCATCATCAGGCCTTTGTCGAGGTGCACTGTTGATTAGGAGCACAAATGTCAGGTTGTCAGTGTGCTGAGTTGGGAAAGCATGTCTGAACAGACTCCCAGCAGGAAAATCACTGAGCTACACTTAACAGGTGAAATAAGGGAGGAACTGAGAGAGAAAACCACTGTTAATGGAAGGCAGCTGACTGGGGAAGAGTTGTTGGGAAAATCCTCATTATTATTATTATTTGTTTTATGATAGATGTCATCCTCTCTCACTGTGTAGTGTCTTCTGAGGAGAGACTGTGCGCAGTAAACTGAAGGTTCCTTTTTGCACCATCACTGAGGCTCTTCACCAGTCACTGTTGCAGACATTTGGGATGCTCTAAGAAAGATCTTTTGCAAGGTGCTTTTCCCCATTATATATTTAAAAGGCAGAATGACTGTCCTTGCAGACAGTTGGGATACTGCCTGGCTACTTACTGAACTTAGACATGAGGATAAGTCCAGAGCAGTGCAAGGGACTAGAACTTCAAAGTATTTTACAGTAATGTCAGTAATTTAAAACCAAACCCCTGTTTATGGCTTTTTGATTTCTACTGTATGTCAAAAGAGAGTGACCCACTAGATGTAAATATTTCTTAAAAGATAAAAAGGTGACACAACTTTTCTAACATAGGGTTGTCACAACACAAACCTCAGCAGAGGCAAGGTGGTGTGCCTGGTGTCAGTGCAACCACTCCTGGTTCTGTTATGTCTACTTAAATATTGTGAGGCTTATCTGCCCATTGCTGGCCGGGCAGAGGCTCCCTCACCAGTGCTCACCTGTGCTGTCACATTCATGGATTACTGTGTCATTTGGAAGTATTGGCTTATGCCTAAGAGCATTTCTGTTCCCTGCAATGCAGTTAGAACCAAAATTTGTCCTTGCAGTTGAGTTAGAAATATATGTTGTTGCAGACCAGACCACAGGCAAGTGCTGCTTATACTCGAATTTTGAGACCTTTAATACAGATGTATTAATCTCTGCTTGTTGCTTCTGATTTACTTGGTTGTGTTGGCCCCCGAGTGCACTTCTGGCCCTGTCAGGTATTGTATTTCCACAGAACAAAACCATCCTCATTGACAGCAATTGGCAGCAATTGGCACCATGAGACCCTGTGTGTGGCAAGAACATGGCAATGATCCACTTGGAGTGGAGGTGACTTTGGTGTTTTTGGTCCTGAGAGAGAACATGATGCCTAAAAAATCCTTTTGGTTGAATCGCCCTCCATGGCCTGTTAGCCTGTGGCACACACATGGCAGCTGAGGTGCTTTCCAATGGTTTCCTGCATCTTCCCAGTGTGTGTTCCTGCTTACACAGAGCCAGCAGCCCGTGCAGCAGAGTATCTGTGTCTGTGCTGTGCCTGTGCTGCTGACAGCTGGGGCACTGCTGGTAGGGTGGGCTGCTCCAGGGATGAGGGATTAGACAGCAGCTTGGAGTGGGAGCGATGTAACCGTGTTGGCTTTGTGCATGGTTAATGGAACAACTTCTTCACATGGCTCCTAGCCCTCATTTTAGTGATTTTTAAATAAAAGCTTTCCTTTTATAAAGGATGTTGCTGGCTCTTTTTAATGCACCTATTTGCAGGAATGGTTTTCATTCTCATCTGCTTTCCTCCCTTTTTTTTTTGTTGTTGTATGGTTTGTTTCTTTGGGTTTTTTTTTTTTTATTTGTTTGTGCTGAGACCTTTTTTCCTTTGCAATTTGATTGATCCTCCTTCTTTCAATTTCACATTGGCTGCTGCATATGGAACCCCGCCTGGCTTTAGCTGAGACAAAATCGACTGCACACAATTTCCCTCTGACAGCTTGTACAAGAGCAAACATTTCCGAAGAGCTGAAAGTCTAGAAATTCAATCAGCGGAAAACCTACTGTGTGGAACAGCTTTGCTAGTGCTACAGCTCCCTGCTGGGTAGAAAAGCAATCCAGTTACAATAAATCCTTAAGAGTGGAGTCATTTGGGTAAAAGGAAAAACAAAAGCTGGTTTATACAAACTGATTGGAGTCAGACGTTTTGACTTCCCATTGAAAAAGGAGTCAAAGCCCAGGCTTGCTTGGTAATTTAAAGGGGAGATTGGCTCCTTTTATCTTTCTCTAGGCCAGAGTTCTTAATATTTTGCTTGTGGAAGAAATATTAAGAGTTTGCAATTTAAGTTAAAATATTTACATTGTTGTCGATATTGATGCTATAACTGACTATAAAACGAGTTGGTCTTTAATGTTCAGTGAAGGCACAATTTTATTTCCAGCCACTCTGATTTTGTTCTGCTGCAGTTACAGAAATGTGAAACTAGGGCAAAACTGGGATCAAAATCAAGGTTTGCATGTCCTGCCAGGACAGCTTGGGCAACAGTTTGTGCTATGCTGCTGGTGTGTCATGAGCTCATGAAGCTGTTGATGCAATCTGGGCTGCCTGACAGACTTTTCTGACTGAAATTAAGAGTTGTGCCTAGTGAGAAAGATTTGTGTTAATTATATTTCATTCTTTAAATACAATCTATTAAAAATTAGCAGCATTAAAAAGCATTTGACATGAAAATAATGTCAACTGAGATGCCAGTAATGACCATGATGGAATATTTCCCTTAATTTATATTTAAAATTTTAAATGAAGGTAGCTTGGGTAGTAAAGTCTCCTTGTTGTTTTCCTTTATTTTCATGATTATTTGCACCACTCCTCTTTTTGTGCTTTTCTTACTGGAGCACATTAAAAGCACCACCAGGCTTGAATTGAATCAGTCTTTCTAAAGTCAAAACGAACTGTCTGGAAATGCTGAGATGTTCTTCTTCCTTTAATGCCTTTCTGGTGTTTACATAAGACTAGGTAAAACTTTTCTGGGTAAATGTGAATTTAAAATGTCGCTGTCCCTTTATTAGTGCATGGGGCCGGTCAAGCCTGCTCTCTTCATGTAATCTGCATTGGGTTGTCATCCTCCCCTCCCAAATGTGTCTGGTCCTCATGGAAAACATTAAAAATTGTAAAAACATTGTAAAGGATTTCCACGGGCCTTTGTGTTTAAATAAGATGTTATAAATCATAGCAAATGAGTACAAAACCTTGCCACAAAGATGGAGTTAAATTGGTTAAAAATGAAGGGTGGGATGGTAATCTGATGAGAGTGTTTAAAGTCCAGTTTCTGTCGCAGTCGCATGCTGAGGGCTTTGTGGATTGGTGATGAAACTGATTATTGAAAGTACTGAAACTGAAGTTTCTCTTTCAGCTTTCTCCCATCCTCCATGGGAAGAGAAAATGTCTGTTGTGATCCCAAGTGGCTCCACTTTTGTCCAGGTGTTTTGTGCTAGTCACAGAGCAGTATTTCCTATGCCACCTGTGTAAAGGGAGCTGTACCTTTCCAAGAGGAGCTCACTGAGGATTTGCAAGCCCTGCTGATGTGCTCAGAACATGGAAATGGTGCTCTCATGGCTTTTGAGAACATCCCATATCCTTGGTTTGACTGGCTTCTCACAGCGCGGGCTTTGGCCTCTCCCATTTTGTGTGGCTTCTGATGCCAAGGCCAGCTTTTGTCAGGGACCCTCGCTGTGTCTGAAATCACACATAACATTGTGCCTGGGGTCACACCCCTGTCACTGGGGGTTGATCTTGGAGTACCAGTGAGCCCTGGGCTGAATGACACAGCTTTGATGCCCAAGACCTGAGCGTGCACCTTTCTCTGGGCTTGGTCACTGCAGGAAGCTCAGTGGGATCTGCTCCACTGCAAGCAGCAGCAGCAGGTAAAAAGTGACTCCCCATGTACCTTTTTGGGTGTGTTCCCTGGGCTGGGGAGGCTTTGTGTGTCTGTAGCTCTGTGAGGAGCAAGCTGTGCTCCCTGCCAGGGTGTACTGCTCAAGGGGAATGGCTGAGCAATACAGTGCTGCTAAGTAATACAGTAATTCTTGTTAATGGAAATAGGGGAACAAGGCAAAAGAAGCCTTTGAAAGAGGTCCTATAAATATTACCTCCCTCAGTGCTTCAGCTACCCAGGCTTGGCTGGGTCACTGCAAGTTCAATTCCTTTGTTTGAGGACAAGAACTGTCCATAGTTGTGAGGCTCCATTATGTTTTTCTATCAGTGTTTCTTGAGATAAAACTTAGTATTTGGCAAAATTAATCTTTTTTCTATTGTTACAATACAACAAACAAAACCTACACTCTCCAACAGACATGATCAGAAAACCACATGTTTTTCCTGAAATGGTGAAAAACAGCCTCAAATGCCCTTCCAAGGTCTTTGGATATCTCTGGTCATCATTCTGCCCAGCTCTGATGACAAAACCATAGCCACTAAAAGTAACAGATACTAAGTTTTTGGTTTGGGTGAGGTATTTTCCTTCTAATTATTAATTGCTATTTTTTTCATCCTAAAGGCCAAATTATTTTGCTGTCACAAAATAGTCTTGATAGGGCTGAGCTGAAACTAAAACCAGGCCCAACCAGGAAAATGAAAACATAACATTTATATTATATTGTATATTTCACGATTCTTGGGGATTTTTTTCCTCCCTGTGTTCTGGTACACGTGGGACAGAAGAAGCATGGAATCAGCCCACACTGGAATATGCTGTTTGACAGGGGTGAAAGACACAGGCAACGCACACAGTGTTGTCCAAAGGCAGTTCCTGCCCAGTGCTGCCCTGGTGGCTCAGAATCCATGGCCTGATGGAGCCACTGCCACCAGGCAGCCCCACAGCTGAGAGAGCTCCTGGTGGGGCTGCCCAGCCTCCCCACTGCTCCACAGTCCCCCAGGCCACAGGGGGTGGGGAGTTCTGAACTAACTTGGAACCCAGATCCTAAAGGTGCATTCTTTTGAGAGTTCAATAAGAGTTTGAATTTATGGCATAGAATTCCAAATCTTCTGGTTCCCTAAGGGCTCAGTAGTGTTCAGTATTTCTGTGCCATCCCCTGTCTTCTGCTGATGTTTTCCACCTTGGCCCCACTCAGTCACGGATTAGATTTGAGTTACCTGAGCAGCTCTGCTCCCTGCTCTCCTGATGAAGCTTCCTAATGCTCAGCAATGTGGTGGATGACCTCAGTAATACAGTATTTAACTTACAAAGCCACAAGGCTTGAGGATGCCTTCCTTCTGAGTCCCTAGAGGAAATGACCTATCCCCAAACAGTGAGGAAGGAGAGATAATAAGGAATCATTTTACAAGGAACCACATTTTATCCTCAACAAATCTGATAAAGGACTTTAGTTCTGGCTTTCCTAAGCTGTTTGCCGGTGTGTTTGAGGGATAATTATTTTGCAAAGAAGATGTGAATGGGAGTAGCAGCAGCTAAACTGGGGAGACTATTGAGCTGCTACAAGGAAAATTTTCATGCAGATGTGAGTGGATGCAGTGTGGTGTTTGCAAGTGAGCAGCAGTGAAAAAGTAATGTTTCACATATTGTGCTTTTGTATTCGAATGGTTCAGAAAGAGACCATGGGTTGTTGCTTCTGCAGTAGGGCTGTCTTTGTTTCTCCTCTTCCAGCTAAACCCCTGAAAGAAAAACAAGCAGTAGAATACACCTGCTTGTCTAAAACCTTTAAAACTCTTTGCTTTCTAGTTGTTAGATGAGAGATGTCAATGTATGCATCCCCCTGATGTTTTCTTTCCCATTGTTACTTGCTTTGTGTGAAATCTTCAGTACAGTGGCGGGAACTTTATACAGACTTTTATACAGTGACTGCAGTGGTGGATTTTTAGGAGTTTGTATATGAAGGGAGAAGGGATTTAACATTGGTCTTATATTTTTGTTTGTTGTGATTTGATATCCATCCTGGTGGAGGGCAGAGAACCGCTGAGAGAGGTGCTGCCAGGTGTGGCTTCCTACTGCTTTTTAATTCTGTGATCACAGAACACGTGATCCTGCAGTCCCCGCACAGACGAGTCTCCCACTGATTTCAATGGGAAATTTGCCTGCATCAGGGATAAAAGAGTGGGCCCCAAGATGTGTACAATGATGCAATCTGATCCCCCTGCTGTGGAAATTGATGTAATCGCATTCTCGCCCTCCCCCCTTTTCTCAACCCCTCTCCCCACCAACCCCTGGTGACTCCTGGGGGGCTTCTCACCAAACAGAGGGGAGGATGCAGCTGTGTGCTGAAGCAGCAGAGGAGAGGAGGAGACCTGCTAGCAAAATTTATGGAGGGTTGTATCCTAGATGTAATCCTAGAAAACAGCTAAGAACCTGCCTGCCCTGAAAAATGCAATCACCTGCTTCTGTTAAATGAGGGGATGTTTCTTGTTTTTAATTGTGACATTCACAACACATCCTCCTCATGTGTTTAAGGCTGATTTACAGTGCTCCATGAACTGAGCAATCTCGTTGCCATCTGCATTCATTCCGTGCAGAGGGACAGGGTTAGCTTTTTCTAGGGCTCTCTGTATTGTTATTGTTGACAGTCTCTGCTTTTCAGCGGTGCTTTTGTGCCCTGGCACAGTGCAGGTTGCTTGGGAATAGTGAACCTTGAGAATGCTGCACTTTGTTGCCGGGCGAGCCAGGCGACCTCTCAGATGCTTCCCTGCTTTGCCATTTGTATGGGGTTTGGGCTTATTTTTTTCCTTTGGGAATTCTAGGCTCAGCTGAATTTGTTCTGTGTTTTGCGGAAGAAAGAGCTTGTTAAAGAATTCCCTGATGACTTTGAAGTGAACTATTTATTTTCTCTCAAGGCTTACTCAGTGTAGCCATTTGCCCCCTCTCCTCTGTTTTTTCACCCCAGTGTTTCCTGAGCTACAAGCATTCTTGGAATATATTAGTTGTAATGAGTTATGTGGGCATCAAAAGTTTTCTTTGAAACTATATGGCATCAACATCTGTTAGCTCTTAGAGAACAGAGACACAGACAAAGGGGCTGATGGGGGGAGGGAGGAAAAAGATATTAAATTCTGGAGTATGAAGTCTCCGTCTCAAAGACTCAGGGGGAGGGGAAGGGGAAATCTGCTAAACTCCGTGCTTTGATGTGGGCCGCTGGCCCTGCCATTCCATTTATGGGAATGTGCGTGGCAGACGGGCCTGCACAGCTGCCTGTCCTGCCTGCTTTGGGCTGCCTGCTCTTACTGCCCTGCCTGTTCTTACTGTCCTGCCTACTTTGGGCTGCCTGCTCTTACTGCCCTGCCTGCTCTGCCCTGCCTGCTCTTTCTGCCTTCTCTGCCTGATATCCTGCCCTGCCCTGCCTGCTGCCGTGCCCTCCCGCACCAGCCCAAGCACTCTCGGTCACCTACCTGCCCAGCCTGCAGCCCAAATCCCGCCCCAGCCCTTGTTGCTACAAGGAAAGGCTTTTCAAGGAAAATGCCATATGCTCAGTTTTTAGCAAGTGAGATAGGGAATTGGAATTTCTAATAATAGAGGCAACTCTTGAGTTAAAAAGAAAATGTTTGGAAGGGAATTTTTTATTTGCTTGTAATCCTCCTGACATCTTTGTGAATCAGCATGCAATTGCTCATCTAAATCAGGTTTTTAAACGGTGTGCATCTGTGGCTTTTTATTGCCTGTAATTAAAAAACATGTGTCTGTTTTCATGTGTTCAGCATCAGTCACCAGTCAGGCATGGTCACAGATGCTGGACTGCTTACAGGAATGTGTGGAGATAGGTTCTGTTTTTTATTTTATCTTTTTCTCCAGAGCCTCACAGTGCTGGTCCTACATGCCAGGCTGCAGAGGAGAAAAGAAAGCTCCATGTCTGTCTTTTCCTCTTGTCGGCTCTGTTTTTAGCCTTAATGTTGATGGCATTGTGCTTTGCTGGGACTTCCTGGCCCATTAAAACCCCAACCAGTTATAAAATGATTAGTTGACATACCTGGGCTCTTGGGACAAAGAGGTGGTTTAAAAAGGAATGTGAACCATCTGTTTTGCCAGCACCTCCTGTTGACAGATTTATGGCTCAACATTAGCATATGTGTCCAGGGTCACACACCTGTGCTTCCTAACAAGGTAATATTATTTAGCAGGGAATGTTTTCATCCTGAGGATTCAGAGCTCTTTGCAAAGGTGGGCATCAAGAATTCCGCTTTACAGTTGAAAAATGAAGGCACAGAGAGATTTAAGTGATTTACCCTACACCACACAGTGAGTCTGTGGTGGAGCAGTTATTGAATCCAGGTTTCCTCCAGCTGCATAAATACACGTCATCCATTAGCAGGAAAAGCCTTAGAGCTATAAACATAATAGAGGAGCATTGATTATCATTCTAGGGGAGCTTTAAGCCCTTGTGCTGTATGAAAACCTGAGCCTTAGAGGAAGACACAGGCTATTCTCACAAGAAAGGCTCAGAATGCAGAATAGTAAAGCTGTAATGACCGCTGAACTTGGTGATCACATCTTAAACCAGCAAGTTATTCTGTCCTCAAGCTCTGTAGCCATTTTCTACAAGCCTGCTTCCCAGTGCATGCCTGGATACAATCGCCTCGGTGCACTTCAGTCTGTCTGTTAAAGAGTTTTTTGGTGACCAAATCTATCATGAAAGGAGGTTGAACAGAAAGTCAGATTTATTACATAGCTACACCCATCTGTCTGCTGTGGTAAAAAAGCCCAAAATAAGCAATTTAGAGAAATCATTGAGCTTCTCCAGGCTGGAAGGGAGATGAGGATTTGTCTTCTTTCATTCATGTCCTTAGACATGTTCCTCAGTATAATCTATGTTGAAGATGAGATCTTGGGGACAATTGATTTTCCAATCAGCAAGGAGATTAGAGGATAGTTAGAATGAAGTAAGGTAAATAGCTGAATCTGTAGAGTGAGTTCATTTATTCTTCTGAAGTAGCTTCAAAGTGAATTTAAATATAGCAAAAAGCAGTCATTTCTTGTTTCAGCTCTATTTAATCTCAAAGACTGATGTTCTTTTTTAGTTGAAGATGGCTGGACCCTTCAGTAGGAAAGTAACTGCTGATTCTGTACATCTGTTCTAACAGTTGCTCTCAATTATATGGTCTCTTATCTGGCTGAAGTCCTTGAAAAACTGTGTTTTATCCTGTCACCTTAAAAATTAGAAGCCTTAATAGTTACAGAATTCCAATAATAATGTTAATGGAAGATGTCACTTTGCAAACACCTAGCAGGGGTTTATAAATATCCATAAAATCCAACATTAAAACAGCATGAAAATAGTAATGTTCTGTCTTGAAACTAGAATAAACAAATAAAAGTGTACCCTAAATTAATCTTCTGAATGTCTACAGGTCTTAACATACATTGGATAAAAGTTTTTGGTATTTTAAGCTATTATTTCTGGTCTTTTTTTTCTCTATATATTTTTATATAGTTAAATAAATTAATGAGTTAAATGAGCAGGCAGATAGCCTTTGTTGGGTGCAGGCTGCAGTGACTGATCTCTGAAAGAGGATGCTCATTTGCCCACTACAGTAGAGGTGACAAAGATGCTTGCAAAGAGCATGTTTCATTGTTGTCACTACCCGATTTCCACAGGCTGGTGAAAAGAAACAGATTAGAAATATGAAGAAAGGATTTGTGTTCCATCCTGTTGAAAAGCCTGGTCTGCATGTTTGTTTTGGGCAGAAGAGGTTCAGCTGCATGGTGCTAGCAACCTGGAACAAAAAGTACCATGTTTCCTTTCTCATTGGGGTGGCCACCATGAAGGCTTTTGTGCAAGTGTCCATCTGCTCTCCATGTTCACTTCCTCAACAGCCTCATGTTCACATTCCTATGAGTGGGCTCTCCTTGAAAGTGTATCATGCAGGAACTGCTCCTGGTCCCCATGTGAGGGCCTGTAACAGGGATATAAAGGTATTGGGAATGTTTTCTGCCTCATAAGTCTCTAATAGTCTATGATCCTTTGTGACTGCAGTTAAAGAGTGGGTATTTTTTGCCATCCTGTCTTTATCACCACAGTATTTTACCAGCAGCTGGAATTGTTCTACAGGTGACTTCTGTGAGATGAGACTGCAGGAGTGCCAATTCTGTCAATTTGGTGGCCAGAGATGTGTGATTTCAAACGGTGTTGCCCTGTTATTGTGGCTGGGAGTTACTGCTCCCAGAGAGCAGAGGCAGCCAAACTGGAGGCATTTGTGTTTCACCATTTTATTTTTGGAACTCGTAGATTTGTGTGATCTTTATGCTAAGGTCCCAAGGGATGAATTTTGCTATCACCCATTGCGTCTTGCTCTCTGTTAGGAGGACCATAACTCTGGGCACAGAGGCCAACAAGGCAGATAAAGGCTGTAAAATCCTAAGCCACAGCAGTTAAACCCATCCAAGATCATCTGTCACAGATCTTAGAGGAAAAGTCTGTTTTCTTAAGAACTCTACCTGCTGTGGTTATATGATGAAGTAATTTTATCTGAGAGAAGCTTCAATGCATGGTGGAGGAAAAAAAACCTTTCTGTAATGCCAGAGCACAGGTTTTATTTCAGAGAAAGAAAACATTATAGAAGTTGAGCTTGCTTCTTCTGCTGAACAATCTACATTATTGCAATTGCAGCGTGTATTTCAATGTGATCTAAAAAGTGGAGTCACCTTGACTGCTTCATGTGTGAGCTGGTTTATGCATTCTCTACAGAATGTTGCATCCTAGTGAATTATCTTTATTATTAAATTATCCAGAATGGCAAACTTCAAAAAAGTAAGACCTCATTATTGCAGAAGAAAAAAGGAAATATGCTGTGGAAGAATAATATTAGGCTTAAAACAAGGCATAAACATGTGTTGCTCTATAGTGTTTTTCTGTATGGCATATGTTTAATTCTTACATGGATTCACCTGGTTTCAATTTTCATTATAGTAAGGTTTGGCATATCTACTTTTATCTGTGTAAGGCCTTGGGTTTATAGATTACTTGTGGGCAGAGAAGGAAAGGAAGTTCTTGTCCTAAATAGAGTACTGTAATACAGGAGTGTGTGGTTTATTTGAAAAAGCTTATGAGGGGGATCTTCAAGCATTTTTGAAAGACAATATTACAATCAGGTCTTCATTTCCAAATGCCAAGAGAGCCAGATGCATGCCCAAAGCACATTCTTCTCTTTTGCCTGTAAGTAGTGATTGCACAAAATTGTGTCCATAAATACCTACTTTCATGTATGTTTGACTGCATGGGTACCTGTGCATGGAAGCTGCTGGCCTGGCACAATGTCCTCTCCACATGTCTGACTAGTTTATTTATTTATTTCCTTATTTATTTCATTTTCAAGTTATAGGCCTGGCTATAAACCTGTATTTAAAGAATGATGACCTCAGGATAACTGAGTATCTGCTTCCACTTACATTAGATAGATAAATAAGATAGATAAATAATAAAGTAGTAATAAAGAAACTACACCTTTATTTGAGGTGTGAGTAGGCTTCCTAGTGCTGAAGGCTGGCTTGAGCTGATCATAGTTACACATGGCTGTGTTTCTAGTCCATGGGAAATTTCAGATACCCAAAGGGAACAAGGTTCCTTCCATCAACTGTTTTTGGAAAGTCTTTTTCCTCTTTCGATTCAAGTCTGGACAAGACTGAAAATAAAGTACAATAATAATGTGTACTTTGGGATTTGGATGGGTTTCCTGAAGCATCTTCAATAGATGAGATTTTCACATTTTCACAGTCTGCTAAGGACTTGCTGTATGAAAATCAGACTTATTTTGGAAACTCCTGCAAGTGAGACTGAAACATTCAGAATGGCCACTTGCACCTGGCAGGCCCTCAGTGGTTTGGTTGAAAGGCCAGAGGGCATCCTCATTCTCTTGAGCCTCTATTTCTTGGCATTGTTTTTTCTACATCAAGAATTGAAGTTTGTGCATAGGTGACGCAGCATTCTTATTGGCAGTGACTTTAAAACCTAACATTTAAAATCTACACAACACATTAGAATTACCTCATATCTTGTCCCTTGCAGTCTTGTTGTGAAATGCATTTCTTCAACTTCTCTCATTCCAAAACTTTATTGCATCAATATGAGAATAAAGAGAGAAAACCTCATGTTTCTGTCAGATGGTTAAAAATAGGGAGGAAAGGTTTTTGGTTGATGATTTGTCATTCTGCATGTGTTGTGCCAAAAAAAAAAGGATATATGATTCCTCGACAAAAACTTCATTAAGCAGGAAATATGTGCATATTTTCTGCCAAAAATGTAGAAAATTCAGTATCTTAAGGCTCAATCAAGGTATTTTTATGAGATGTTTGGAGAAGGAGAGAGGTAAAGCGACTTGTTTCTACTTGAGAAGAGCAACACCTTTTAGAAAAATGTTAATTATTGCAATATTGACTTGAGATGTAATACAAGGAGAAGGGGGCCCAGGCTTTAAAAATATGCTTGTTATCATGATAACCCTCTTAAATCAAAGGTTATCCTTTGAAATATCTAATACATGTATGGATGTATCTGTCTGTACTTAACACTGGAGCAAAACCATGTTGAGCACTGTGTTAGGTCAGGCACAGGCTGGTGAAATACACCCTCTGGTTCTATCAGAGAGGCTTTGTCTCTTGTGTGCCATAAATGTGCTGGGTGTTGTGGGGGTGACATGGAAAGGCAGAGCCAGGGCAGGTGGGGGGTAATAGTGCAGAGCAGGGTTGGAGCACCCAGTGGATGTAGGAACCGGGAGGCAGGACTGGGGGATGTGACCACAAACACACCTGTGCAGAGCCTGGAAGGTGCAGTCAAGCTCAGCTTCAAGGTAGAAGCAGAAAGGGAGGCAGCAAAGGTGATGTAGGCAGAATGAAGGGTCAGTATTTGGCATTTGCAGCACTTTCAGATGGCTGGTGAAAAGGAAGTCAATAGCTGGAAACCCCAGAGTGAGTGCCTGGCCTTTGTCTCCAGAGACTTGTACCAGGAAGAAGACTGCACAGGGCAGTTAGGGCTGAAATTGAGGTTAAAAAAAATTAAAATTTCCATCGAGTTAGAATTCATTGATGTCTGATTGCACAGCAAAGGTGGGAAGTGAGTGATGATTGCTGGACTTTTACCCAGCTGAATAGAAGCCCTGGGGTGTGGGAGCTTTTAAAGGTGTTTTTTCTCTTCATGTATGTATATACTCAACAACATTTCTGAGGGAGTTGCACTAATTAACTCTTCTCTCCGCCCCCACACTCTTAAATCTGAGCTGAGTACAGCAGCACCTATCACAGTGAGGTGTATGGGGCACAAGGTTCTTTCTAGCCAGGCCAGGCAGCTGTTCTGGGCTGTGAAGCACATGTTTGAGCCTGAATCTTGGTCATTCACTGTGAGCCATGTGGATAGCCAGCAATGGCCAACTTCTTTATCTGGGAAACTCCTGGTGAGGTAGAAACACTTACACTAGATGGGTTCCTGTCCAGCAACCCATAGCCATGGCATGCTGGAATAATCCTTCTGTGTAAATGTTTCTTTTCTTTATTCTTTCAAGTGCTCGCTGACCTCATTTATGTAGTATTTCACAGGGTACATCTGGTTTTGGTTGTTTCATGACTCAGTGTTGCAGTTTGAGAAGGCAGTGCTGTGATTTAAAGCACTGTGTCAGGACAGTGATATACAGCTGCCTGTGACCCCAGTGTTGTTGCTGTTTGGGCTCTGCTCCTGCCCTGGTGGGTGCTGAGGGCCCTGTGGCAGAGCCTGGCTGAGTCCAGAGCTGTTCCTGCTTTTTCATCCCCTCTAGCCTGTGTCCTGCTTGTGCTTGAACACACTTGTCCCCACTGTCAAATATTCCTGCCTGGCTGTCATGATTGCTTCCCACTGGAACTTCTTGAGCTGTGAGTTCTATTTTACCCATTGAGCCTTTTCTTTCACTCAGCCCCATTTTATGAATTTGGGCTGCTGGGAGCAGATGCACTGTTTTATCCACTCCAAAAGAATTTGTGTGGGTCACTGGGAGAATATTATTCAGGATGAGCTGCAGTCAGAATTGTTTTCTCTGATGCTTGCTCAGCTTTTATACTTTTCTATTGTGTGAGTTCACATACCCTGCCCAGAAACCTTTTCTCAGGCAGGTGCATTCTGGTATTTATTCAGGTTGCAACGTCTATCTCAGTGGTGCTAAAAATACACAGGTAACTCTCTTGCAGTTTTTTTGACAGAAAAGTTAATGATGATAAGATGAATGAGAGAGTATATATTTTTCCTCCTGCATTTTTTTCACTGTAAAATCTTAAGAGTTGCCCACACCCTTCTCAGATACATGTCTGTCTATCAAAGATAATACATGTCAGAATCTTCCACAGATTCAGAGGAAAACCTTTGAATGGGAGCTGAGGAAGTCTGCTTAAAGGTGTCACTAACTGTTCAAACGATACTCTCATCAGTTTCAGGATGGGTTGTCAATTTATGTGCTGTCTAGCAGTTATATTATTGTTCAACAGCATGAAAAACACTTTTTAGAATGTGTTAATTTATAATAATTTGGTTTAAGGCAGAAACACTTAGTGGAAATTTGCTTGCATTAAGTTACTACTTTAACTTAAATAACTAGGAGCTAGAGAAGGAGTGAAACTAGACTGGAATATAAAACATATTTGCTTAAGACCCATGTAATGATTAAAAGTGAGGAAATAAGGCAGCTAGTGTAATGAATATTAATGCTTCACTCTGCTGTTTTACACTCCCTGTCTTCCACTGTTTTCCTTTGAGTTACTTGATAGTGCATTTTTCATCAACAAATGTATGCTTGTTTTAAAGTGTTGTCTTTTGACATATGAAAAATCACAACAATTAATGACTTGTGAGTTTTGTAGAGCGTAAGATTAATGACATTTTAACAGGCAGTGTTTGATACCCGGACGCAATGCTTGCCTAGCTAAAATTTTAGGAGGTGAAAGCTACCATCTGATGGTATTCTCAGAGATACAGCACAAGTACCTCCCCATTGCATATTTGCTGATCAGAAACACAGAAAATAGGGTTTTTTCCCCCAAGGAGAGTGGGAATTCCAACACAAGAAAACCCCAAATGAAACAATTATTCAATATTTAGCGTTGTGGGAGAGCTGAGTCACTTCTGTATATCATTATCTATGGGAGCAGGCAAGTTATGCCCTCACAGCATCATGGAAAATTGTGACATGGGGGAATTTGATCAAACAAATAAATGTGTACTAACTTTTAGGTGGTCCTGAAAAGATCATCATGTTGCAGCAATATGATGCGTCATGCCAAAATTTTGTGTATTCTTTTCATTCTGTTTGTTCCTTCCATACTTTTTAAGGTAATGATTGATATTAATCAGCACATGCTCAGAAAAAGTTTTTTCACTGGAACAAAAGTAGGTTTTTTGTGATGTTCTACCTGGAAAGATAAATCCAGAATGTTGACTTTTATAGCATAATTGTGCTGTGCTGTATCCCAGCATTCAGGCCAGTTTGCCAGCCTTTCCCAGAGAAATTTCTCCTGCAAGGTCTAACTTTACTTCAGGAGATGTGATTGTGAAAAGGCAGTATTTTCATGGTTTCTGGAATAGGTATCCAGTATTGTTAGTGAAATCCAATTTTTAACATGCTGCTGCAGAAACTGATGCTGAAGAATTCCTAAGATACGCTTTTGTGGCTTAGTTACTCTGTTATAACTAATCTCAAAGGATAACATTTGGGCATGTGGAAGGTGAAGAACTCTGCCACCTTTTTCAAGAAAAAGAGGTGAACTGCCTTTATCATGATCAAATTCCTTAGCAATAAAGCTAATGAATCCAACCAGACATTAATTTTCACAGGTTTCTCCCTTATCCTAATCTTCTGCTAAAAGATCTCCAAGGTCAACTTCCATCGCACAGGTTGATGCTGAGAGTTCTGGCTCTGTGCTGCCAGTCTGTTTTTGCAGATGCAGCTGGAATGGCTGTGAGTGCAGCGTGCCAGTTTTTTAGGCCCAAATCCTCCTTTGTCACCATAACTTTATCAGAGGCAGAGGGTGTTTGGGGAGAATCCAGGGAGCTGGACTGCAGTGTAAGGTCGGTGACGCTGGTGCTGCCAAAGCTTGGGAATGGCTGAGAGCAGTGAGGACATGAGGAGAGCTGTCATTGCTTGTGGTTTGGCTGGGCTGGGTGATGGAGCTGGAAGGGTTTAAGAACAGAGTAAGAATGCTCTTCAGAGTGTTTGTAACTGGGATTAGCTCCATATCCCACTGATGCTCTCTATAACTGCATCAGCACCACTGGAGAAATGTTTTTTGGGTCTGAGATGAGTTTGTCTGCATATCTATGGCATCTGCTTCTGTATTGGTCTAGACATACTGGGGTTGACAGAATTCCATTAATTTCAGAGCTGAAGGCTCAGGCAGCTTTTCAGAATCTGTTATCTGCTTTTCTTGGGTGACCTCTGGCATATGGAAGTTTTCTGTTTGTTGGTGGAACCAAGTGATGACATTCCTCTGTGGGTAGTGAAGGGCTTATTTCTCCCTTATCATTTCCATTTGGAGTTTTTTAATCTTGCTTGATTGAAAGAATACTGAAAGACTAAATATTACTTTACAAAATTACTTAAATATGATCTTTTTTTTCTTTCCCTTGTGTAGTCAATTCATCTTCACTAAATTTTTGTCCAGAAGTATGTCCAGAGCATTTTAAAATAGCAGCAAATGCATTGACTACCACTGATAAGGTGATTGACTTTCCTGGAAAAGAGTTTCTGTGTTCTCATTCATGTTATAAATTAATTCTGGCAATAATAAATACGTATTTTTAACACCTCAACACTTCCTGTGTAGTGTATTTGTAGTTAATTTGTTCTGTTTTGTTTTAAACAGGATTTATCTGGGGAAGGCTACAGAGACACTATTGGTGATGAACACTTTCATCTAGAAGGTATTTAAAGAACTACGTTTTTTGGTTAATATAGAGGAGTATTGGAATAAGTTAGTGAATGAATAAGTGTGAGAATGCATATATTTAGAATGCAGTTCTTGATCTACTGGTGTGTCATTTGCCTGAAAAAACGGTGAAGATGGAAATAGGGTGTCTGCTACTGGTGTGTTGGAAAAAGTCACCCAGCTGAATCACAGGAACCAAATGTTTTAATTCAGGGTCTCACCATTATCTCCAGGTACTTCTCCTGACATTGTAGGAGTGATGGATGTCACTGTCCCTGGCAGAGGGGCAGATGAGTGAAACTGTTAGCTCTGGGTTGTGTGGGGCACTGCACTCCCTTCTGGCTTGCACAAACCAGCCTTAGAAACTCCCACGTTAATTTCTAGTAATGACTGGAGACTCTTACTAAACACATTTTTCTTGAATATGAATGGAATCATTATTNCTTTTCATTCTGTTTGTTCCTTCCATACTTTTTAAGGTAATGACTGATATAAATCAGCACATGCTCAGAAAAAGTTTTTTCACTGGAACAAAAGTAGGTTTTTTGTGATGTTCTACCTGGAAAGATAAATCCAGAATGTTGACTTTTATAGCATAATTGTGCTGTGCTGTATCCCAGCATTCAGGCCAGTTTGCCAGCCTTTCCCAGAGAAATTTCTCCTGCAAGGTCTAACTTTACTTCAGGAGATGTGATTGTGAAAAGGCAGTATTTTCATGGTTTCTGGAATAGGTATCCAGTATTGTTAGTGAAATCCAATTTTTAACATGCTGCTGCAGAAACTGATACTGAAGAATTCCTAAGATACGCTTTTGTGGCTTAGTTACTCTGTTATAACTAATCTCAAAGGATAACATTTGGGCATGTGGAAGGTGAAGAACTCTGCCAGCTTTTTCAAGAAAAAGAGGTGAACTGCCTTTATCATGATCAAATTCCTTAGCAATAAAGCTAATGAATCCAACCAGACATTAATTTTCACAGGTTTCTCCCTTATCCTTATCTTCTGCTAAAAGATCTCCAAGGTCAACTTCCATCGCACAGGTTGATGCTGAGAGTTCTGGCTCTGTGCTGCCGGTCTGTTTTTGCAGATGCAGCTGGAATGGCTGTGAGTGCAGCGTGCCAGTTTTTTAGGCCCAAATCCTCCTTTGTCACCATAACTTTATCAGAGGCAGAGGGTGTTTGGGGAGAATCCAGGGAGCTGGACTGCAGTGTAAGGTCGGTGACGCTGGTGCTGCCAAAGCTTGGGAATGGCTGAGAGCAGTGAGGACATGAGGAGAGCTGTCATTGCTTGTGGTTTGGCTGGGCTGGGTGATGGAGCTGGAAGGGTTTGTTAAGAGTAGAGTAAGAATGCTCTTCAGAGTTTTTGTAACTGGGATTAGCTCCACATCCCACTGATGCCCTTCATAAATGCATCAGCACCACTGGAGAAATGTTTTTTGGGTCTGAGATGAGTTTGTCTGCATATCTATGGCATCTGCTTCTGTATTGGTCTAGACATACTGGGGTTGACAGAATTCCATTAATTTCAGAGCTGAAGGCTCAGGCAGCTTGTCAGAATCTGTTATCTGCTTTTCTTGGGTGACCTCTGGCATATGGAAGTTTTCTGTTTGTTGGTGGAACCAAGTGATGACATTCCTCTGTGGGTAGTGAAGGGCTTATTTCTCCCTTATCATTTCCATTTGGAGTTTTTTAATCTTGCTTGATTGAAAGAATACTGAAAGACTAAATATTACTTTACAAAATTACTTAAATATGATCTTTTTTTTCTTTCCCTTGTGTAGTCAATTCATCTTCACTAAATTTTTGTCCAGAAGTATGTCCAGAGCATTTTAAAATAGCAGCAAATGCATTGACTACCACTGATAAGGTGATTGACTTTCCTGGAAAACAGTTTCTGTGTTCTCATTCATGTTATAAATTAATTCTGGCAATAATAAATACGTATTTTTAACACCTCAACACTTCCTGTGTAGTGTATTTGTAGTTAATTTGTTCTGTTTTGTTTTAAACAGGATTTATCTGGGGAAGGCTACAGAGACACTATTGGTGATGAACACTTTCATCTAGAAGGTATTTAAAGAACTACGTTTTTTGGTTAATATAGAGGAGTATTGGAATAAGTTAGTGAATGAATAAGTGTGAGAATGCATATATTTAGAATGCAGTTCTTGATCTACTGGTGTGTCATTTGCCTGAAAAAACGGTGAAGATGGAAATAGGGTGTCTGCTACTGGTGTGTTGGAAAAAGTCACCCAGCTGAATCACAGGAACCAAATGTTTTAATTCAGGGTCTCACCATTATCTCCAGGTACTTCTCCTGACATTGTAGGAGTGATGGATGTCACTGTCCCTGGCAGAGGGGCAGATGAGTGAAACTGTTAGCTCTGGGTTGTGTGGGGCACTGCACTCCCTTCTGGCTTGCACAAACCAGCCTTAGAAACTCCCACGTTAATTTCTAGTAATGACTGGAGACTCTTACTAAACACATTTTTCTTGAATATGAATGGAATCATTATTGCCTCAGTTTCTCTTTCCATCTCGTCTCCTCCTCTGTGGTCAGGCCGTTGAGATGGAATCACTGTTGTGCTGGGAAGGACATTGGTGCCTGTGAGTGTGGATGCTGCATTCTGCCAGGGAACACATCCAGGATACCTTGAGCTTCTGGGACAAGTGGGGGTTCTGAGTGCAGGAGATTAAAGTGTTGCTCATTCCTTTCAAGGAAATGACACTTCAGAAACTCCCTAGTGTAACAGGAGGTTGCATGGGCTGTGTGCTGGATTTATATTATATAGTACTGGAAACAGTATGCCCAGTTTATTTAAAGCAATGAACCATTTCAAGCTTAAGCTGGAAATTTCTGTATTTTTATAATCCAATAATTTGTTTCTGGTATTAGAAGCTTTTGTATAACATGAAAGATTCTCTGTTAGGAATGTCTGCCTTCCAGTTCCTTACCTGTGCAATGTGTTAATACACTGTGAGTCTTGGATTACAAATTTCTCTCATCTCTGTAGTTTACAAAGACTGCATGTCTCATATGTGCCATAACAGGAATTTTGGCTGGTGCTTGTAAGCTACTGTTAATCACAAAGGCAAACTGTACTTGCCATGATGGAGACAGTGTTTGTTGAGTGGTTTTGTATTTAACTTCACTACAGTTTTCCAATCCTCCCTTTCTAGGACATAGGGTAGGATTTTAATTTTAGAATGATAGGAGAAACTACTTCAGACAGGATATTAAATGTCAGCAAGGTGAATAATTTCATTTTCTTTGTCTCATTCTATCTTTCCTTACCTCTAATTATTTTTCTTTGTTGTGTAGCATTATCTTGCATAGCAAACAATAATGTTCAATATATAATATTTTTGAACTAGTCAGCAGCAATATTCTTTTTATTAGAATGTAAAGCCTTTTAGGTAACTGTAATTTCAGTCTTTCAGCAGTTTCACATGATTGCTTCTGATGAGTTTCCTTTGTTATGAGGTAGCTGGGTAGTGAAGACCAGATTTAGATACCAGCAGTGGTCGATCCTTTGTGTGCTGTCACCATGGAAGAGCTGTTCTGTGGCATCTTTCCAGCTGGGAGGGAGATGACTGTTCCCACCCTGTGCTCAGGCAATGCATGCAAGTTGTCAAGGCTTGCTCCTCATCCCTTCTGCTCTCAGATCTCCAGGCTGTGCTTTCCATGCTGGGGACAGTGTTAACCGCTTTCTGTTTCATTCAGATATTGAAAATCTTATAATTATCAGATAATACAACAATCCTTGTGTTAAAGCATCCTTTTTGTGTAACTCTGTACTTGCATCATACTTTAATGATTGTGCTAGTACTAGCACAGAATCGTGGTATTAGATAAAGTGAAGCTGAAACAGATTTGAGATCTTTGATAGGGCACAGCTTGGATTCTTAGGTACAAGATGGCAACTGCGGTACCTCTTCTCTGCATAGAAATGTTTCTGTATGAAAATGTAATTAATATTCTAAAACATAGATTGATCTTTCCATCTAAAGTAGTTGTCCTGCCTCTATTTTGCTGCCTCGTGGTCTTTACATATGTACTGGTATAACACATGTGCTTCATGAATATATGCTCATGTGTCATGAGATAACATCAACATTACAACAGCTTCAGAGACTGGGATCTGTAACCCAGGAAATGGTTGGTTAGACTAAGCTCAGAGAGGACAATGGCAAATACCATGCATCAGTGAACTGTATTCTGTCTTCATAAATTCATGGTAGGGATGAAAAGGAAACATTTCTCAGATTTGCAAAAAAAGCACAGCAAGTTCCACAGTTCTGGTTTAGGGGAATGTTAGAGCCTTCTCTCTCAGGAACTTTATTAGAGAATAAATCTGAATTCTTTAAAAGACTCTCACTGAAAAGGCAAAGTGGCAATAAGAGAAATAATTGAATTCCTTATTTTGTTTTACATAGCCAAGTTCATTACCTTTTTTTTCCTTCCCTCTCCTTTTTTTCCCCTCTCTTAGCTGTCTGAGCAGTACAGATAAAAAGAACTCTCTTTGCTGGATTTAACTTCTGTGTTGTTATGTAAAGCTTGATCAAATCCTTTCGTCTTAACAGACTTAACTGGCCAACAGCAAAAGGCTCGGGATTCTGGGATTAAGATTGTATTTGGTAAGAGGACTGGTGCATTAGTGCTTTCTTTTGAACTATACAAAGAACAAAGTAAACATCAAAAGCATTAAGCCATGAGAGCGGATTGTTGACTCAATGTTGCTGCATGACAAGAGGTTAGAACTCAATAGCAGCAACTCTGTTATTGAGTGCTGTGCAGAGAGAAACGGTTTGACCAGCATTGTCTGTTACAGCCACCACCTGCCTTTGATTCTGCTGCTGGGCAAGTCGCTAAATTGAAATTTCTGGATTTTCTCTTATGTGGTCAGTTGAGAGACTGATTCCTTAGATAAGAGACACCAGTGGAAACCTCAGTCTCATATTACTCTTGCTTTGTTTTCCTTCTTCTTCTTTCATTAATAACACAACAATTGGGCATGCTGGATATAGATTCTTCAGTGAATTTGTTCGCATCTTGCATTCCAGGTGATTTCCAAGTGCATTTCAGAGACTTCCACTTGGCAGATTTGGAGTACTTGTGCAGTCTGCTGTGGCTGTGTTAGGAGTGTCTCGTGCTCAAACTTCCTCGTCCCCCAATTTCTGCACAGGAAGGAGATGCTTCATCACCCTTCACATATAAAGGAGCTCCCATTTTCCCTTCCTGATCTCTAGCTAGAATAATGGGTTACCAGAACTGAATGGCTGGGGTTGGCTCTGGAAGAAGTCGCAAAAACTAGCACGGACATTAGGAGATGTTTCCCATTTTGTGTCGGTGGAGAAGCTAAAATGGCAGGCAGGAATTGAGTGCAGGATCAAACAGCAAGTCACTCTTCTGCCATGGAGACAAGCAGGTGGTTCAGAAAGACATCTGCTATTTGAGTGCTCAATAATGACATCCCATTCTCTCTCAGCTCTCCTAGTTGAGAGTTGAGAAAGAATGGGATGAGAGTAAGCTTCTAATGAATTGTTTGAGAGTCCTGCTCTTGTTTTCCAGAACTTTTTTCACCTTCTTTCCCTGGACCCTTTTAGAAATTTCTGCAGCTAAAACTTGTAGACCAGGACAACTTTCTTATCTTGACCACTCCGTGTCTTCCTGAAATGAACTGGGGTTTCTCCATCTTATCACTTGAGCATTTTAAAACTTCAGAAAGTTCAGCTCAGGAAGGAACTCCTGATGCAGTCCTCCGATGCACACTGATTTTATAAAGTGGTGTTTTCTTCTTGTCCCAGTACAAGCTCTTTGTAGCCCTGTGGGATACAGCTGCCTTTTGGAGTTAACAGTGAAGGCTTGAGCTTCACCTTGATGCCTAACCTATTGTCCCAGTTATTTATGCAATAATGTGATTTCTCATGTCACTGTTCTCTTGAAAAGTGGAACCTAAGTATTTCTGTTAATCAGAAATCTTGCATCTCTTGAGATCAATCTAGTCCTGTAGCTGTCAGAGGAGCTGCCTCTTACACTGATAGCAATCTGTTCCCTGTTTCATTTGTCAGCCAAGGGTGATGTCTTGATTATTATTCTCTCAACAGAAGACTGGAGAAGATCCAAGCCTTCCTGGTGCCTTATCTGAACATGATATCCAAAGCCCTGCTGAAAGTACTGACAGAGCTTGGCCTGAATCAACAAACCCAAGTTTTTATATATGTTTCCTAAGACAGATGTATCTAAAGCCCTAGATGTAAGATGTTCTCTGTTTTGGTACCAGAAAGGACAAATTATTCAGGTCATCTTCTTGCCTATTAATATTAGAAAGCCCCCCAACAGAGTTCAAAGTACATGTTGTTGCTGAAAAAAAAACTAGCAGATCTGTACAAGAGCTACTTGTTGCACTTTTCACATATTTACAAGGTGTTATATAATTTTTAAACCTGCAATTAAAGCATTCTGTATTCAGCAAAGCAGAAAAGTTATTCTTTATATTCTTAACATTGTTATATGTTTTCCAATATTTTACTGGTGTGTGCAGTCTGTCCTGCATGTCTTCCTTCCCAGCATCTGTGGTTGAGTGGGAGCTGAGGCGTGGTTAGCAGTGCTCCAGCATGAGGAGCTGGGTTAGTTTTGACTTCAATAAGAACTGATAAGCAAACAAGGGACCAATAACAAAGAATGAACTGGTGGTTTAAGGCTGCTGATCTTATGCCCAGCTCTGACAGCCTGCCTGGACCCCCCAGCTGCACGTGCTTTCCTCTCCACACTGATCCCAGACATCCCAGTGATGGGAGCACGTCAGCTTCCAGGGGGATGCAGCAGCAGGGGAGGCATGGGGGAGCATCCCTGCCCAGTGCACCCCACAGTGGGGCTGCTGCTGTGTGAGATTACTCCCTTTCCTCTCTCTCCATTGAGGAAAGATTCATTGCAGGCTTTAGTTCCTGAGGTTTTCGCTAATATTAGTAATTGGAAGAATATTTTTTGGGATGTCAGCTCAGAGGAAGGGTGATAAGGTATGGTACTTGGGCCTAAATTGTTTATAAACTTGTCAGCAAATGAAAACTTGAACAAGCATTTTAGCTAGTTTTAGCTGATCTTCTACTTGCCTAGGAGACGCCTTCTACCATACTTTGTTAATCTCTTAACTCTTATAAATTAATGTATTCTTCTAAGCTGAGCTGTGAGTAGCTAATAAAAGGCAGTTATTTCAAATGGCATTCCTCTCCCTAGTTAATGCTTTCAGTTATAATAGTTCTTATTTTTCTAATGCTTAAATAATTTTTTTGTATTTGAAATACATGGCATTCCAGTGTGTTTATAGAAAAGGAATAGATTGCATCTTGCACACAAGCAAATTTTCTTTATGTTGGCACCACTGTTATTACCTGTATGGTACCATTGATGCAGTCTTGGTGCTTTGAAGAAAATGATGGTCCCTTCCCTCTCAGGTTCTTAAACAGAATACCTATTTATCCCTGACATTGCAAATAGAGTGTTAATAATCCTACCTTAAAAGTGCTCTTGTGGTCAGCCTTCTGGGATGTTAGATGGGAACTCTGCATTTTAAGGACTTGCTGCTAATCCTGTGCACTTACCATAGTCTTGCTGTGCATGAGTGCATGCTATGTGATCACCTCAGGCTGCTGATCACTGGCTGTATTTCTTTCAGCTCCCAAGAGGTTTCTGCTGTATCCTTTCCTACTTCTCAAAATGACATGGAACAACTCTGAAAAATGTCTTTGGCCACGGGGTGACCCAGTGGCAGCAGCCAGCAGTGTGTGACAAGCAGCAGGTCCCTGCTGAGGCTGGCAGCTGATAAGCTGGGCACTGTGGGCTGGAAGGAGCAGCGAAGGACGTGGGGGTGTGGGGGAGGAAGGAGCAGGGGAGAGTGCCAAGAGAAAACTGCTTAGTTTGGCAGTTAGAATAAAAGTCACCAAAGAACATGAGACTGGTAGGATTAGCAGAAGTTTTCCTGTGGTTGTGCACAGATCCAGGAAATTATAAGAAGCAGGTAGGCTGCTTGCCATGAGTGGGAGGAAAATCTTACGGCATGAGGCACTTTTAAAAAAAAATTAAAAAAATATAAAATTGTACAAGTGTTTCTTAACATTAGCTGTTCCAGTTGAGGGGGGTTGGTATTTGGATCAGAAGCTTTTACTTCTGGAGCTGCTGTTTCAAGTGCAGCCAGGTCAGTAGTGATGAAAGACTGTTGCCATCCAAGGGTTGCCCATGGCCTGTGTGTAATGAGTTAGTGGTCTCCAGGTGTTTCCAAATGAACCTTTACAGTGTGTCTAACAGCTCCCACCCATGTTGGCAAGCAGAGCACAGAAAGGCAGTGAAAAGTGGGCTGTTAGGACACCTCAGAGGGTGAGCTTTCCTCCTCACTGAGCTGCTGCTGCTGTGTGGAGAGCATGTGCTCTCCTCCCATGTTCCTTGCATGGAGCATGTCACTCTCTTTAGCTGACACCCACCAGCTCGTACTGGCGCTGCCTAACAGGCTGTGATAGATGATGTGTTTTGTCCATGGTTTGAGAGTGTTCTGGGTAAGAATCCTCTGCATTAGGCTGAGAAGATCATACCTGCTGTAAGTAGTAGTTTTACATCGATCTCTGTGTTCAGATCGTTCTACAGAGCTGGAAAGTTGTTACATTGAACATAGGCAAGTTGCATGTTTGGGTCAGGAGCAGGCTGAGAATGAAGCTTGGAATTTTCTGCAGCCATGTTTGTCCCTTAGAATATGATAAAGAGAGAATTATGAAGTACAGTACTCAAGAAAGCCTTCCAAACTTACAAGTGCTCTGTATTCTTTATGATAGCTGAAGAAAGCCAAATGTTAATAGGGAAGTGAACAAGCACCTCAGAAAAAGCAAAGAGTTGATCCTTAATGAATATCTTAAATATGGAAAGCTTTAGAATAATATTATGTGCATAGTATTTATAATAATATTGGTTTTCCATGTTCTTTCCATCTACCTAAGACTGGCAACTTTTCATTCTGCTGTGGAGAAGCTAATGCTCTTCCTGAGTGATCATTTAAAAAATAATCAATTTACAATAAGAATATTCTTTTATTTTCAGCTCTGGGGTAGTCATGAAGTAGTTTGGTAGGAGGCAAAAAGTCACCTATTGGTAAATCTACATCTACAGATCTCTCAAGCTGCTTCCCTTGCAGCATGGGGGAGCCAGACCATCAAGGCTCTGGGATGCAGAAGAATGGAAGGCCAAAAGGGAGATGCCATAGAAGGCAGGAGGGCTCTTGGGTTTGCCTTTGGCGCCCCAGAGGTGAGCAAGGCGTGTTGGTGGGAGTTGGGCTGTCAGCTCCCGGCAGGCTGCTCACTCAGTGGGAGAGGGAAGGTTCCCTGCAGCAGGGCTGAGAAATGGTGCCCGGGCTGTGGGGCCTGTGGTGTGCCCATGGAGCTGGCAAGGGCTGGGCAGTGCTGTGGGCTCACTGGCTGCTGGGCGGGCTGGGCTGGGTCACTGTCACACAGAGGGCAGGGCGGGCTGGGCACAGCTCTGCTCCAGCTGTGGCACAGCTGGCAAACCCTGCCCAGCCCTGCCCAGGCTGTCCTGCCCCAGCACTGCTGGGTGAGCTGGGCTGTGCCTGGGGAGAGGCTGCACCTGGCAGAGAGCAGCCCCTGTCTGTGGGCTCAGCTCAAGCTGCATTACTGTACATGGCAGCAGTGTAATAATGTACTGCAGCTTTGCCCCAGGACATCCTCCACCAAGAACAAAGAATGAAATATGGGAACAAGTCAGGAGTTTGAAAACAATCTCTCTGGAAACATGATGAATACCAGTGGTTTCATTTATTCTGCTTGAACAAAGGTCCTTTTCTACTTTTAATTTCCCAGCAATGATTATTACCAGTTATTTTTCTTGTAGCTTTGACCACAGTTCATGGAGGTTTTATTAAACATATTTTTGAAAAGTGATTCAAAATGCCATTCTTCTCTGACTCTCTTGTGACTCTCTCTTTTATTTTCTTTTTTTCCTCTCTTTTTTTTTAATCCATGTGAAGCCAGTGCATATTTCCAGTCAAAGATTTTGGACTAGATAACACTCTCATGCTGGTGTTCCTAGAATTATTCCAGTTTTTTGCCCTTATAATTGAAAGAAGTTTTGGCCTTTGATATTTCAGAAGACAACATATATGTTTCAAATCCCTTGCCTTTACATGAAACACTGCATTCATTTTTAGAAACCTTGAACACTGCATTTAATAGGCAATATGTCCTGCTGCAACTCCCAAATATTCCTGATGTTGTAAATTTTCCTGTGTTTCACTGACCTGTGGCAGAGCCAGGCAGCTGAGCTTGAGTGCTGCCTTGGCTGGGGTTTGGTAGCTTTCTGCAGAAGGTTTTTGCTTGTGCATGATTCTGTGCACAAGGCCCTTCTCTCCTGCCCGCAGGGATTTCATGTCTTGGAGTGTCTCATGTGTGGACACACATTATGACAGGATTGAATGGATTCTTGCATTTCTGGGGCTGAGTTTAGGAGCAGTTGTTCCATACAGATGGCCTGCCTGCTGGATGCAGAGTTAGACAGAAGCCTGAGCCCTGTGCTGGGAGAGTTCAGCCCCAGCAATGCTCTGAGCCTCGCAAGCACTGGGCTGTGTGGATGCAGAGCTGTGGAGGCCATTGCCATGACAAGCATGTTGCTTTGCCAGTTGCTGTTCCAAATTCAAAGTGTGTATCAGGGTGCTTTTGTGTGTTTCAACTCCACTTCTGCTGCAGTAGCTACAGAAACCCAAAGTTTTACCTCACCAGGCAGAACAAGTGCCCTTTGTTACCTAGACAGATTACAGGTTTTTCTAAAGTCTGCTCTTCATAAAAGCCCAGCTTGAACAGTGGAAATTCTGACTTGCCTCAGATACTGAGGAGACTTTTATAGTTTCAAGTAGCTCCAGGGTTATATTTTAAAAGTTGAATTTCATCACATGTTTCAAGTTTGGGAGAAAAAAAAAGGCATGATATTTTTAGCAGAAAAAAGTCCCCCCACACCTTTTTTCTTAACAGATGTTTCATCTCAATCATATCCAAACCTCAAAGCACAAGTAGCAGTCAACCTTATTCTCCTGTGGAGCAAGAGATAAAATGTCATTTGTTTGGAAGACAAGCTTTTTTTTGTAACCACAACTAGTTTGTGAGTAAAAGCAAATAATAAATGCAGCACTGTGGGGTTGTGGAAATGAACCTGAAGCAACATTTCTGCTCTTGAAAGAGCTTGGAGTCCAGCTGCTCTTGTTAGATGGAAAGTCCCAACCCCCAGTCTACAAAAAAAAAAAAAAACCACCAAAAAACCCAAAACTACCAGCAATCAGTTTTTTCTTGCTTTATAAATCTGATCCAGCAATCCAGGTCCTTTTACCAATAAAATACGTCATCCATAGTTCTCAACTTTGTACCAAAAAGGATTTAAAACTGTAAAGGTAACAGAAAGAGAGGAAAGGAATAGTAATTGTAGCCTGAAATATCCAGAAGTAAAAGAGCCACTACCCAAGGAATTTTGAGAGGGCCCTGGAGGAGTGGGGAGCATTTCTGTGCCTGGCAGCCAGGGCTGCACTCAGGGCTCCGTGCTGGCACGGGAGCTGCTGGGGGAAGCCAAGGCAGCCCTGGACTCTGTACATGAAAGATATTTTTAGGAGGGAGTTACGGTCCATCCTAAGGATGTGGAGGCATAAAGCTGAAGTGCTGCAGACCCTTGTTTTGGTATTTCAAGGAGCCTTTGAAGAGAGTGGAGCCATCCAGGTGTGGTCGGAGATGGTTGGCAGATGGGATTCAGACCAGTTTGCTCCCTGGGAGCTGCCCTGTGCCAGCTCCTGTGCCCTGCAGGGACAGCTGCCAGCCCCTCTAGCACATCTTACTGCTGCCCAGATTCCAAGATGCTACATCTGAAGGTAAATTCACAGTGCCAGCATCTAGTGGAATATCACAGGATCTTCCACCAGAGGAGTGGCTCAAAGTGGGAAGCTGAATCTTGAGTTGCAAAGATGTGAGCTCTCTGGAGCAGCAGGAAGGGCTGGTTCCTCCTGAGAGGGTGTTCCAAATGATGCTCCAAACCATCTCCTTTTCTGTGTTTGAGCAGGATGTGGGCTTCCATCTCTGGCTGAGGTCCGTAGGCTCAATGGTGAGCAGATACCTGCCTTTGCTCTGTGGGAATTGTTTCTCTGATGAGATCCTGTGCACTCTTCAGACTTCAGGTGGTTGGGTCAAGCCTTGATAAAACTTATTTCTCTGCATGTTTAGCAATATGTGATGTATTATCTCAGTGCTATTCCTCATCCATGCAGAAATATGAAAAGGGAGAGACATATGTGCACATGTGTATGCTGGACTACTATTAATCACAATAGTGCTTTCCTCTTGTTTGTGGATCAATCTCCATTCTCCTCCCCCCACCCCCCAGAGTAACATGGGAATGGCTGTGAGGATGGGAACACTGAACCTGCTACTGAATATTAACTATTAAAGAGTTGTCAGGTCTGTAACAGTTCATCACAGCCTAAATAATGTTACAGCCATAGGTCGACAGCACTGCTCTCTGTAACAGATTAGTGCTGTGAGGGTTAGAGTACATTCACCCTCATGGGAAGCAATTCTGATGAATTGAAAATTACAGTTCAGATACCTTTAGAGGCCCTGTTGTCACAGCAAAGGTGCTGGAAACACATTTTTCTTATTGAGCAACCAAGTTAGATGGGAGCAAGTTAATATCAAAGACCGCATTATTAATAATATTACCTCCTCAGTCTTCATTTGAATAAAGGGTTATGCAGGGGCTGAGTTCTTTTCTTCTTTTCCTTTCCTTGTGAATCTCAGGGGGAAAAAATCCAAAGAGACAAAGGCAAAGGAAATGTAAGATAGAAAATTCCATATGAATGTGCATGTCTGCAGCTTACACTAAGAAAGGATTTTTAAAAAGCAAAATTGTTACCAGTTTCTAACTAAAATCAGTGTAGGACCATCTTTAGAGAAGAGAGATCTTCTTTCTTTTGTTTTAAGTCACAAGTGATCTGTTGATGTCCCCATCTGTCCGTGTTCAGTAGCTGAATTCAACACTTCACAGCCCCATTCAGAGCCCTGGGACACACAGCACTGTAAGAAAGTGATAAGTGGTCCATATGACACTGACAGTTTTCACTTAAGGAACACTTACCATGCTAAATGATACAACAGATTGCATTCTGTTCATGTGGGTTTGGATATGTCCACTGATCAAACAAAATCTTGCTTCTACAGGTATCATCCTGAGCTATTCTGACCAAAGCTTATGGAGATTCTTCCCTGCTTTCATCTTCTTTTTTTTTTTTTTTTTAACTAGGGGTGGGGAATGAGAAATTATCTTCTTTGATCTCCAATGAGGAAGGGAAAAAAAAGGACTGTTCTGTTCAGGCTTTTGGCTAACACAACAAACAGTGTTTAAAATTTAACTTTGCTTAATTAATTAGTAATTCTGTTTAGTGCTGTCTGATCTTCATCCAAAAGGTATTTTGAAGCTTGAGAACTGAACATGAAAGTGTTTTGGGTGAAGATGGTCAAGTAAGGCATTTAATCTGGCAGTTTCTGTTGATGAAATACAGCCAGTTGGGGAACTAATTGGAAAAGGGAATCATAATCTGGCAAAATTCAGCAAACTCCCTCCTTTTAGCAAACTCACTCCAGATAGAGTGTGGGAAGTCTAGGTTTAGTGTTTATGCATGTATGAGTTACACCCTGGCTAGCAGAGAGAAACCATATTGTCTTTTGTATCTGCATCTTTAGTACAAAACCTTTCTTGTAAGGAAATAGTAAAAAAATGCACCTCCCTTTCCACAACATAATAGGGAAAAAAAAGTCCAAAACGACCAAACCAAAAAAGCCAGACCTAGATAGAAACCTGTGAATCTGCATCAAAGTTTGGAAGTACTTCTACTTAGAAATGTCAAATTATTGGGATTGGCAAAAGGAATTGAACCTTTAAGGGAGGTGATATTGTACAGACCTGTGAGTTTGACTACATATTATTTGGGAGAGAAACTGTTCTCTGAATTTCTGAGTGAATTTCAGTTTAGCCATTCCTCACTGTCCTAGTAGTGTCTTGTCAGTTAGAACCATGCCTGAATATTTAAAATATATTTTGGTTGTCTATTTTTGTTGGGGTTTGGTTTGGTTGGGTTTTCTTTTTTTTTT
>WBNQ01069145.1:57066-68273 GCA_013401375.1 Spizella passerina | reverse complement strand
TGTCCCTCTGCTCTGTCTGCTCCTGGTCAGGTGCTGGCAGTAGGTCTTGTGACATTGTGACTTCTTTTCCCCTATGGTTTGCAGCTGAGTCCTTAATTTGTGTTCTGACTGTCAACAAGAAACCATGAAATAGAACATGGGTTCTCTCCATATTTTCAGGTTGAAATACCCATCCCACATTGGTAGGAGGCACTGCTAGTACAGCTCCCTCTGAGTTGGTTTTGACTTGTCCCACTGGACGTGAAATGGACAAATAATTTCCCTACATTAAATTTCAGAGAAGGCAGCTTGGTTTTTGTTGTTTTGGAGGGTGTGTCTAATTCATCAGCTTCAGCTTTCAGTCAGGGAAAGCTAAATACATGCTTCTGGCACAGCCCCAGGACGAGCCTGTTTTTCTGTGTGCTTGTTCTGGTGGCTGTGGAGCAGGAATGTTCCTCCCTGATCCCGTTCTCCCTGTGTTCATTTGCCACTGGAGAAGAGGGCCTCTGCTCAAGCAAAGTTATCTCCATCAGGGGTAAATTTCAATCAAATCAGTGAAATTAAACAAACTGTGCTTAATGATGGGGGTGATGTTTCCTAATCCATAGCCTCCAGGAGAACATAAAAGTGAAATCTGAATGTGAATGTAATTGTTAATTAAAGGACTTCTCAATTTAGACTTTCAAAGATGGTTGTTATTGCTCTGGTTGTTGTGCAGTCAGTGAGGAATGTCAGTTATGAATGAATGTTTATTATGTTTGCAATGAGAAAAATGTTGGCATATAACTTAGACATCAGAGACCTCAGATAAAGCAATGAAATGAATTCTCTTTCTGTCCCTTTGGTTCTCATAGTCTCTAAGTCCTGCTGCATCTGCTCGGTCTGTAAATTGGAAGGGAAACCCTGACCCTGTTGATGTCCATAGGAATTTCACTACTGAGCTTGGCCAGCTCTTGGATGCTCACTCCCACCAGTCAAATTCTGCTGCTGAAGTTCAATTTGACTGTTATAGAAGTACTTATGACTTCCCCTCCTTGTCTTAATATGTAATTTTTTTAATTTTACTTTTATCCTACTCCCTCCCCCACGTCTCAGGTTGTAGTGTGTGGTTTTTTGTTCTTTCCCCCATGTACAGATAATTCTGTCCCTTTGCTTCTGGTAGTAGTTTTAAGGAATTGCTCTATATTGCAGCTCTATTTTGGTGCTTTGTTTTTTCTCCCTTATTGTTAGGGGCAGGGTGGAGGCAAGAGAAAGATTTTGCTTTCTGCCTCTTCTAACTTCATTCAATACACAGAGCGCAGCAATCGGTTTACCTCATTTCTGGGATATTTTGGTGATTCCTAAGCAGCATTTTGAATTATTGCCCCCTTTCCTTCGGAATGAAAAAAAAAAAACATAAAAACAAACCCTGAAAAAAAGGCTTAATTCTTCTGGGATGAGTCTTAATATCTTTAAACTGGTGCTCATTCTCTTACTCTGTTCCTCCCCCACTTCAATTATGAGCAATTGGGTGGTAGTAATTAACAATTGTAGAGAGAAACATCTGCTAATACACTTAAGCCAGTCAGTTTGTTTTTTGTGAAAGAATAGTATTTCACAATTTTTCCAAGTTAATATTTTTCCTTTATTGTCTTTCCAATTTCAAATATTGTCCAGACCCATTTTTATAGTGTCTTAAGGTTATAGAAGTGAATACAAGACCATTAATAATGAACAAGAAAAGAACATAATAAAGAAAACATATGCAATATTTCAATTCATGAAACGTTCTGTTAGGGAACATTGTTTTTGAGAGCATATGGTTATTCCCATGAGAAGCAATACATATTATTTTTTCCCCCTCCAGTTGTGGGTTCCCACAACAAGAGTATGTTTCCCTGTGTATTTGTCTATGTAGCACGTTCTTTTTGTCAGGACTTGTTATCTGAGCAGGGAGGTAAGTAAGTATTTTTGCACAGATGATGTATTGTATGCAGACCTATTTCTGATGGCCTAGACTTTGGAAACACAAGTCTATTAATTCTCCACAGTCCTTTGAGATAGCTATCTTGTCTGGTCTGGTTTAATATCATTGGCAGAGCTGAAAGGAAGTTCACATTGTGAATATATCTGAAACCTTGGCATGTGGCTCACTGGTGGATCTCTGTTTACAGGCTGCCAGTTTTAACTGTCCCAAGCAGACATTCTCATTTTATTTATAAGTAGGCTCTGCATGTGTTTGTATCCCTCATGAAATTGAGCACATGTCAATAGTCAAAACTAAGTATAGCAGCAAGATACCAAACACTTCTTCTGTTCTCAGACAAAACACTATGTATTTTTAAATGTTCATTGGGTTTGGATGAGGCATATGGGGATATATGCACAGACACATTATTTGATCACTTGTTAATATTATTTTAGTATCTCTATATTGCCCTTTAAAGTTTCTTCCGTTAGATTTCATTTTTCTTTGCTGAACAAAACTTGACATCAGGATGAGATCACCAGATTTCCCCATTTCATTTGAGCTCCAAAATGTGTAACTGATTTCAAAGGATAATTCCCTGCAGCAGCAAGGCAAATAAGTTCTTCAGATCAAAGGTCAGTGAGGCTCAAAGAGGATAATTTCTGGCATACAGTATTTAAACTCTCCCAAGGAGTGTACTGCAAGATGTATCCCCTCCTTCTCCAATAGTTGAACCCTTGTTTTTTGAGAAGACTAATTTGTCAGTGCACATTTTTTCCTCTGTTACATAAATTATACATTAAAGTGAAAGCTTCCTATCTGAACACACAAACTGTACATCCAGAAAGGTTTTTAACCATGCCAGGGGAAGGAAGGGCTGCTCCTTCAGCAGAAGGTGACTCTGTGCCGTTCCTCTCTGAAGCACCTGCTGGGTGCTCCAATGCCAGTGGCTTGCAGCTCAGAGCAGGAGCATGGGGCTGGGAAGGAGGGAATGCTCTGTTAGACACTTTGTTTTGACAGAAAACCCAGCAAAGGGCACTGGGGCACGGAACAGCCACCTCCTGCAGGATCTGCCTCACATCTTCTTGCCCAATGCACTCTGCCATGCCACTGTCATTTGGGATTGTCATTTGGGACGCTGACCCTCAACAGATAGGGCAACTGTAGAAGTCTTTTGGCCATTGTGTACTTTTAAACATTTAAAAAATGTGTGAAAACAGGAGTGAATGGTTTGTTTGCCAAATGGCTCTTCCCTGTCCCAAAGAAGGTAGGGATCATACCAGTCCAGCTTTCATTTATTTCACGTTCCTTAGAGCAAGGCTGGGAGGGATTGCAAAAGCCTCTTTTACAGAAGTTTTAATCAGGTTATAACTGTGCTTGTGGAAAACCAGTCACTGGTGCAGATGAGGCACTGAACATCTAGAGTTGTGTCTAATAACTATAAAGAACCACTGTCAGTGTAACTGTCCTTGTTATGAAGGCCCAGGTTACTTTTTCATTTCTTGTTGATTTTAGAATGTAGCAACAAAGCTGGACTGAAGTAGACAAATAAATGTTGTCTTTTGTTGTATGGGGGTTTGTTTCACCTTAGCTTTGAACTTCTAGGAATGTAGAGTTGTATTCAAAGGGCAAAGTGAGTATAAAGCAAACAGCACTTTGTCCGATATACTTCAGTTATGTATTGGAAATAATATTTATTTTAACACCTATCTTACCTGTGATAAACACTATACAAAAGCCGCCTAAGAAGCAGTCCCTGCTCATCCCATAACACCAGCTTAAAAAAATTAGGGAAGAAACTGCTGTGAAGCAGCTTTGTCTTCCTTTGTCTGACCCTCCTACTAGGCTTATGTTTGGTGTAAGGAATCCTTACATGACTTTGAGTAGAAATCAAAGCATTCAAGATGTCATTATGTGTACAATAAACACCATCAAATTGGGGTAATGCAAATTACATGTGTATATTGGGAAGCTGGTGTTAGTATAACCTCAAAACCACCAGTAAGTATCACAAGACAGGAAATTCCCAAGGTCAGCATTTCAAATTTATTCCCTTTTCTTTACTGTACATCTGTCTTATATAGCATACCACAGTTTTGAAAACAAACAAACAAAAGTAATACAATAATGTTAAATTTAAACAAACAAATGTAGTGCAGTGTGACAATGTGAAGGTTGGGGCAGAAATTTCTGGAATTTCTGGGAGTATGAAGCTATGGTAATGGGAGTTATAAGAGTTCTATTTTGGTTTGTGTTTTGGTGGTTTGTTTTGGGTTTTTTGTTGGTGTTATTGGTTGGTTGGTTTCTTGAAGCTAATTTTTCTATTTTAAACATGAAAGAAAGCCCAGGAAAATGGCTAATGAAGTATCTTAACTTCTAGCATGTTAGTGACTTGCTTTCCTGGAAGAATGGTTGGGAGGCAGCTCAGCAGTGTGGGATTGTGTTTTGGTCAGTAAACCCAGTCTGAAATGGGTCACCCTGAACTGGAGGGGATCATCATGTCACCTTTTTTGTAAGGGAGCTGACTTGGCTGAACTGGCACTTTGTGAGATGCTGCTGCCAAAGGCATCCCAAGAAACAGTCCCTAACATGGCATTGGGATAAAGGCTTTGGGTAGACGAAAAGACTGACTTTAGGACCCGTGTTTTTGCGACATTGTTGGGTTTTGGAGAGTTGGAAGGATTGCTGCTATATGTCATGGAGTGAGGGCATAATGTTGTCAGAGGTGTGTGGATGTGTAAAAAATCATGTCTAAAAGTCTGAGGGTAGGGTTAAAAAGTTTGTGTATATTTTCATAATGCTAATGAAGATAGGATTAGTTTTCTTCAGATATAGGGTTTCATCATGTGAATGCCCCTGCAGAAGCCAAAGGAACAGCTATTAAGTTCTAGACCTTTGTCTTTTAATCCACATGAGAAGCATATATCTTTCTGTTGTATATCTGATATATGTTGTGATAGATATTAATATTGATGCTCTTTATGAGTGCTATTGATTTATGCAAGTGCCTGATGTTTTAACTTGAAACTTGAGTGAAATATGTTATTTCGTGCATTGAAAAAATGCAGTTTAACCTTTTTGGCAGGTATTGTTGCCTTCTTGGAAGGTACTAAGCTTTGTGTGTGTTTGAAGAGTGAAACTGGAACAGAATGAGGGCTTTATTTCAGCTTCATTACATCACTCACTGCTGGTGAATGTGATGGGTTTTTGCAATATGTCAAAAACTTTCAATATTTTGCAAATTATTCAACTTATTTGCAGTAACAGTTCTGCTATTTTATATTCTCATAATACTGTGTTTGAACTTCCTGTGACTCTAGTGATGTTTGTAGGAGAGGCTGTGTACCAAAAGCTGTTGGTAGATTGTCTGCTGAAATTATCCCAGATGTGTAGTGAGCACAAAAGCAAATCAAGTATAATGATCCTCTCATACAAGTGTGCTGATACCAATTTCACCCTAAATATAAAGACAGATTTGCAAATATGAGACTGCTTTGACATTTCCTTATAAGCATTTTTTCTTAAATACGCTTTTCGCAGTGGCTTTGCCTCCAGAGAAGACAGATGGAGTTTGCAGTGGAGATGAAAAGAAAGCAGAAAAAGAAAGTGACACACGCACAAGTTCCAAGAAGCAACTGAAATTTGAAGTAAGTCCTTTGTATTTTAAAGTTTCACTGTACTGACATAATTATGGTAGAAAAATAACCTGTGGACCAAACAGTGTCATCTGATGCATGTTTATTGCTCCCAGTGTTTGTAGTGGTACAGGAGGCAGCAGAAGTGGCACAAATCAGTGCCTTACTGTCAGTGCTCCATATGAGGTGATTAGTGACACTTATTTCCAGGTTTGGAGAGAATCAAATGATGGTTATTTCTCTGCAGGATCTGAAATGCATAGTAAGAGGAAGCTTTCAGTTTAACCCCTTTATTTATTAGGCCAGCTACCATATTATCAAATCTTTAACTTGACTTTCATGGACTATTGGTTAAATCTGCGTGATGTAAAAGATGTCTGTGACAGCTTCTGCAATGATTGATCTTCAGTGCTCAGGTCTCCAAAGTGAAATAACCCTGACCTGCTACATGGGAAACCCATCTGGTCACATGGCAGGAGGAGGAGGGTGATGAGTCCTATGGGCTATTTCCTTGTAGGCTTGCATCTGTAGAACATCATATAACTGTCAGGCATTGTGTGCAGTTGGCAGATTTTGTTTCTGTAGGGAGTGTTTTCATTAATGTGAGTATGGAAACATGCAGCCACCCAGCTAATGGGTTGTCTGTCTTGGTGAGGAGGAAGATATTCTGGCACCAGCAAAAAATAGCACAAATATTCATCTCTGCATTCCAGCCTTTTGGTGCTGTCAGCCTCTCTAAGTAATGAGCTTTGTGTTTCCTCAGTTGATGTTTCAAAGACCATGCAGGCACCTTGCAGCATGGCTGGAGTGTTCTTTTCTATTTCACTCTGGTACAATTCTATATTTTATTGTTTTAAAGCAGATTAGGGGGAGGTAGGTTTCACATGGGTAGTTCAGGTGTTGCTTTTGTGCCTTCTGGGGAGGTGACTTTTCTTTTTTCCTAGGCTTTTTTTCCCCCCACAGCTATAACTCATTTTCTAGGCCTATTTTATATTCTACCTCAAGTAGCAGACATTTGCAGACAGGAAAGGCATGATAAATTGCAATTAACAGTGCCTTGACATTTGAACGTTGGAGGACACCTGTCAACATGGTTGGTGCCAGAGTAGCTGGAGCTCCACTGTACCAGCAAAGTCTGTGCTTGTTCCCAAGTAGTTCTTGGCATGCCATAAAGGTTAGCACTTGGTTCTAGGCACCGTGACTAATGCACGGAAGGTTTCCATGGCTCTTAACTAAGCAGAGCACATCCTCACATAAAGATGTTATGTTAGGCAATGTGGTACAGGGAAGTATTAATATGTGGCAAGAAACCAAGTATTGATATTTTTTTCCCTTGTTCTACAAATGAAAGTTTTCCAGCAATGTAAGCTGGGAGCTGAGAGACTGGTAAATGCTTCAAAGGTATAAAATAATCAGAAACCCAGTGTTGCGACAAGGGGTCTAAACCTGAGGTGAAAGTGATTTGGCTTTTAAAGGTGCCAGGAATGTTTATGTAATACGAAACTGTGTTTCCACAGCGGAGTGTGGGGCACTTGGCAGCTCTCAGCCGGGCTTGTTACGACTGAGAGGAGTGAGAGGAGCTGCCTTTGAACTCGGCAGGGGACGGGTGCCCGAGCTGCTGCAGGGAATTGGTTTCAAGTCGGAAGATCAACCAGGTGTTTTGAGGTCTATCATGCTGAAGCTATTTGGGGCTGTTTATTTTACTTGCATACAGTCACTTTCATTTTAATTGCAGTGTAACTTCTCTGTTTTGCCTTTTTGTGGCTCTGGATAATTCTGATTGCACAGGCCTTGAGAGGCAGCAAGCGATTTGCACCCAGGTGACTGGAGTCAGTCAGAGTGCATCCCTTGTTCTTGGTTTTGGTTTGGGGATTTTTTTCCCCCTTTAACAAATTGATTCTTTCAGGTTTCCACAGATCACACTCTCACTAACAGAAGCATAGTTAAAACAAGGAGCAGACTCTACTCCCAGGTTGTTCTTGCCAGTTCCAAGGCAGGCTCTGTTTCAGGAGCTCCAGTGATGTTGTACTGCACTAACTCTGACAACCTTTGCCTGTCAAATATCTTTGTTGAGGACAGGTCTCTCTGGTGGGGATCTGTGTCCACACTGCATTAATCCTTACTCCTGGCCCTGTGGTTTGCCACCTCTGCTTCTGTTGTCTTCCTCTTCCTGAGTTAAGTGTAGTTTTCCTTCTCACATTTTAGTGGGGAATCTAACCATGTTTCAAGAGCTTCAGGGAATAGTCTTCTTGTACCTTTTCCTGTTTTCTACAATGTAGTAGAAAGCAAGATGTGAATTCTCTGAGGTGTAGCCCAGAGAGTTAGGAGGGTTGTGTGATTATGATGGGACCTCTTTGTTTTGGTGGACAGAGACCTTTTCAGGACATACCCTGAGAGCTTCCTCCCACAAGGGAGGGAAGGAGGAAGGAAGAAAGCAGCATCTCACAGAGTCTCCTGTGCAAAAAGGCCTTTTGCTGTAGGTAATCAGCTGCTCTTTGCATGTTTCTTAGGAATTGCAATGTGATGTGTCTGTAGAGGAAGATAACAGGCAAGAATGGACCTTCACTCTGTATGACTTTGATAACAACGGAAGAGTCACACGTGAGGTAAGCAAAGCACAGCTGCCTCTCTATGTGCAGCACTTGCTGACAAGAGAAGTGTTTTATAACAGGAACGTTTTTTCTACCATGAAGTGGAGGTGTCCTGCCAACTTAAACAGCAGTTTCCATGGACCCTTCCCTCCTAGGAACAATCCCACCAGTAGTTTGCTGTTTTCAGATCTACTGTACCATTTTTTAAGCTGGTTGTTGTTTAATACCTGAGATCAGCCTGTAAAAAGTAGTACTGGCATTTGAGGAGGAAAAATATCTGAAACAAGTGAACAGCTAAACACATTGTCAAAATAAACCCCTGCAAATGTATATTGTTCTGGCTTCTCTCCTGCTTTTCAGAGTTAAGCTAACCAAATAGCAAGGTTGCTTGCTGACATTCTTTCCAACAGTACTAACTATACTTTTCTATTGTTTTTATGAATATTGGGCTGATCTCTGCCTTTTCCCTCCAAGTATAAATAACACTGATGATGTTCTCTGGAGGACCATAAAGAATGGCTGTCAAAGCATACCTGTGTGTATGTTTTACACACAGGATGTCTTCAAGCCAAATAACAGGATGTATAGATTAGGATATAATTCTTTCTGAGAACTATTTCTGCCCAAATTGAATAATATTTCTTCTAGAAGAATGTCTTTTACTTGGGGTTTATGCCGTGTGCTGTCATTGATTTTTGTGATGTGTGTTTACTAGCTCCCATGCCTTTAGATAATCAGCTGAAAATCAAAGGCTTTTTTCTCTCTTAGATCTGATGCTGGTGCCTGTGACAATTACTAAACACTGTTTGAAAGCAATAGGGCAAATACTGAAAGTGTAGTGGCCTTAGACACCAAAAAGTCTGAAGCAAATTTCTTTTGACATTGCCAAAGGTGGTGGTTGTTCAGAGTTTTTAACATGTATTTGAACATCATTACAAGGCTATTTTTATTGTCTCTACTCTGATAGTGCTTTGAATAGTCAAGTGAAATCTGTGCCCCTCATGCACAATAACAGGCAGATGAAAAGTGGCAGGCTAAGTCCAGAGTTTCAGATAGGAGGATGAGATAGAGAGGGCAGGAAGGGTGGGTGAGGTGAGGAAGTAGTATGGTATTTGTTAATGTTTGTGGAACAGAGACTAGAAAAATGAAATAACTTGCTTGAAGTCTCACAAGAACCTAGTGGCAGATTGAACCCAGGTCTTTCAAGACCCAAGGCTGTCTTCATTACAAGATTATTGTGACTCTCAAAAATAGGGGAAAAACACACAAAACCCAAACCCACACACAAGGGTGTCTTTTACATTCAGGCATAGAATTCCCATTAATGTCAGTGGGGGTTCCATGTGCTGAACATAACGAGAATATGCTTTCAAGTATGTATACAATAATTACTTGTGATTTTGTGGTACACCAAAGAGCTTAATTTGACTGTACTTTGAGAATATGTTACAGCCAAATTCTACCTCTCCCTGCTACAAGAGCAGACTACAGCTTAACTGAAACCAAATCTGTGCAGGGACTGAATATTATACTGCTCTGAGGTCTGGAGGTTGCTACATTCAGGCTTGAACCTGTGCCAAAAAAAATTCTTTCAACCAAGGGACCAAATAGGTTGATAATTTTCAGCTCTTTACATGTGACCAAAGATAGAAACGAGAAGTATGCACCATTCCAAATCTTCACCTTTATGTCACACACTTCTTTTGCAAACTGTTCCAGGGCCATTTGTATAAGCCATCTATTTGGTTATCTTCTGTTGAATCCAGGTGCAATTTATGAGGGATTTTTTTGAGCAAGAATGACCAACAATAGCAGCTCATAGATAATCCTGGCCACAAAAGAGGAATTTTAGTCTCTTAATATGATATAGAATTCTTGCTCTCTTGGCCCCTGGGAGATGGGCAGACATAGTGTGCCTGATTCTGTCCTTTGCTAAGCAACTCTGCTCCTGTTCCTGCAAATGACTTAACCAGGGGGAACATTAAACATTTGAATAGTTTCAATTAAAATTAATAAGAGACACGTTTTCAGTCAGAAGTATGTGAAGTACATAGCTGGAGCAGGGACAAAATGGGCAGTCTGAGGAAGAGGCAGATCTGTACCAGTGCCCTTTAGTGAGCTGATGAAAATGCATTCAGAACCAGTCAGCTTTTCTTAACAAAGGTCCAGTGTTCTGGTGAGAAAAGCTTAATATGGACCTTTTCTCCTTCTTGGAGAATTTCCCTTTAATGTCTCCTGGATTTATATCTGGATTTAACAGAGAGATTTTTTTCAGTTAGTTTTTTACCTGTGGACCTGGAGGTGCTTTGCAAAAAGAAGTCAGTAGCATTATTCTTGCTTTTCACCACGTTGTAAAAGTGAGACAGTGGAAAAGAAGTGGCTTGCCCACCCACAGCCATTTCATTTGATTCCAAATCATTGTGTTTAAAACATTGTACCTCATGTCCAGAGAGTTTCCAAAGGAATCCAGTGTTAAATTAAGTTTGTAAGACACACATAGGTGGGGAGCAATTTTACTGATGGATTGAATTGGCTTTTTCATTCAAATGTATAAAAATTGTAAATAAGGTTTGTATTTCGTTGATACAACTTCCCTTGGGTTCTACAGGATGACAGATCACTACTAGAGCATTCAAATTCCATTTTAGTGAAATTTCTCCTGGATCTAACGCCTTCAGAACTTAATGCTACTTTGATTTCCTCCTAGAGTCTGTATGACTTATTCTATAGTCCTTATAATTAGAAATTCACATCTAGTCATGCTTCTTGAAGAAATAGACCCGTTATGAAAGCATAATTATTGGGATGGCAAATTGTAAATTAACATTACTGTATGTTATTAAACTTCTGCTTTTTCTGTCATAAAGATGACCGGTTCTCAGTCCTTTTTGGTTTAGTGGGAGATAACTTTTCCTGCTGTAATATGTATATTACAAAACTTGGCTAATACCACTTCCCTTCATTCCATAAGCCATAAGAGGAAAATTCATTATGTGCAGCAGGCCTTTTTAGAACTGGCAGCTGCGCTGTAATTATCTTCACATGAATATTTGT
>WBNQ01069145.1:0-56939 GCA_013401375.1 Spizella passerina | reverse complement strand
AAAAAAAAAAAAAAAAAGAAATTTCTTCTAGAGCAGCTTTTGAGCAGATAGCGAGTGAAGTTCCTTTTGCGTTCCAAATAAGAATGATTCAAAAATGTGTGTGATCAAACAGAGCTGATGTTGCAATAAAAACATCCTGCTGTATGTAGAAATCAGACTACAAACAAAGTACAAATGAGACATTTGTATTTATGTTTTTCCAAGGGAAAAGTAATGAACTGATATTGATGTTTCTCTTCATGCATTTTTAATGCTAAAATTGTTCTTTGTATCTTACATTAAATACCCAATTTTTCCTCTTATGTTTCCTTTGTGACTTGTTCTTTCCCTTTTTAGTTTCTTTTACTCCTATACTCTGATGAATAAGAAGGTTTGAGGTTATATCTGCATCCAGAGCTCAGCACCAAGTCATTGACTTGGGGAAGGATATTGGCTTTTTTGGGGCAACCATTTATCAACGTGACCCTTATCTTGAATCTGTTGGTTTTCACTGTGCTTGTGCTGACTCAGGATATAGAAAGAACAATGAAACCAATGGACAGAGCAGCAGTGCCTGTTGTATCTGTGGCCATCACTTCAGTCATTAGAAATGATGACTTCATGTTCAATAGAAATATTAAGAAAAAATATAACTTTCTGTCTTGGTTTTAAGGAGAGTCAAAGAATTCTCTCTCAGGCAAGCTACAAAAACTCAAACTGAATCTTTCCATTTTATTGAACTCTTTGGTTTTGGGGGTGTTCTCTGAGGTATTTTTTGTTTTGTTTGTTTGTTTGGTATTTTGGTTTTTTGGGTTTTTTTATCTGAGGGGAGGCTGGTAGTTTAGGGGTTTTTGGGTGTTGTTTGTTGCTTGGACTTTTTTGGTTCTCGGGAGTGATTGAGGTGGGTAGGTGGATGGGTGTTTGATTTTANGTTAATATACTTTTGTTTCATTGGCTGCTTGATAAAAAAGGATGGGATTTTCACCCTGGAAAAACAAATTGTGGTGTTCAATAAGCAAAAAACAAATAAATCTGCCTATGGCATGTGCTGGCTGTTTGAATACTACTCAGTGAATATTTGTTTTCCTCTCTGTGGAAAAATATCCTAGTTTCAATTTTTGTACTTGATTAACCTAGAGATCCCAGCAGAAATTCTTCATACCAGAAGCCCCTCAGAAGTTAGAATCATGCAGAATACTGCCCTCTAAATATATTCCATTTGCTATGAAGGAGAGAAATATTTTTGTTCATTCCTGTTTCTCCTTACCCATTTAATATAGTAGTCTAAAAATACACTTTTTTGGGGGGGAAGGGCCAAGCAGTCTAAAGCACAACAGTTGCAAAATACCATGATTTGTAAAACTCATCATTCATTGTGCATTAAAGTTGGATTCTTTAGTAGGTGGGCTCTGAGTCATGCTGGTTTGTGTATCAGACAAGAGGAACATTTAGCTAGGTTTTGTTCTTTATCTTTGATGCTAAATTTCTTGAGGATGGTGAAATGCGCAGGCTGGGTGTAGAATGTAAAGCTGTCTCCATGGATTTAGGCAGTTTTTTAATGAATTTAAGTACAGATAATGTTCAGTGGGACAGCTTTCAAGGGAAACAAGTCTGCTGGCAGGCTACTGGAAGATGAAAATACTTTTGGGGTAAATATAGATGCAACTATAAAATACAGAGTGTGTAACATATATCTTAATGGTCTATTGCTACCAATTTGACAAAAAACCATTACCAAATTAGCTGCCAAAACAGGACTGTGAGAAAGGAATTTTAGTGGCAGTTCAGATTTCATCGACAAAGACCATTCTCAGTAGATCAGTGCCTCAGAAATTCATGTGTTATCATTGTGAAGCAATAATTGTGCAGCAACAGGAGGCTCAGGCTGCCTTGTGGCTGGTACCTGCTCAGCCAGCACCGTGGTACACGAGACAGAACAACCCAAGCAGCCTTGTTTGACCAAATCAGAACTGCCAATTTGCTGAAATTCCCAACCCCAAATTAGGACCACAAGTAAATGAATCCTGTAATGAAAAGGCTGTTGTCAGTATTTAGGAGATCAGCTAAAGCATTGAGTGGTTGCTCATGGCTGTCCCTAACCTCGATCTTGGGACACATCCAGTATGAGCTCCAGAATGCAGAGCACTTCAGGGCTGCATCTCAAACATATAACAAAATGCAAAGACAGCAGTGTGTCAGTCCACAAGGGTGCTGAGTCCTCTGTGCAGTCATTTCACAGCCTGGACATTAATTTGGGTTAATTTGCGCCTGTTTGGCTGAGACATGCAACTTGTCCTGATGTGACATGCATGTGCACATATTTGTGATTTGCCAAGTATGTCTCACACAAATGCCACATTTTGCCTTCCCTGACAGCCTTTGGGAATAGTTTTTAAACTGCTGAGTCAAGCAGCTTGTTGAGAAAGACCCTCACAGAACACAAGGGGCAGATTGTCAGCCAGTTAGCAAGTTAGACCTCAACCCTGAAAAAAGTAATGTAAAAGGGCATTGGGGGATTTTCTGTCTTTGGTTTTTGAAACTAAAATAGGCTGGATGTACAAACATCTGGTTTTACAAATATCTGGCATAGCTGAAAAAAGGAAGAAGGGCAGATTATTGTGAGTGAAAGAGTTGATAATAACCTCTTGACAGCAGCCTTGTGTGGAAAGATGACATGTTGGCTAACCAGCACTTGTCCAGGAATGTATGGGAAAAGCCCCACTCACCCATGTGCTGAGTGTATGGAGCCCAGTTAAGAGTAAATACTGTGCTTAAGTATTTTGCTGAAGGAGAAGGTTTATCAAAGTGTGGGATTATAGCACAATGTTCCTGGAACATGACTTACAGAGGGTGTATGAAATAACAGATATGGCTTGTTTGTCTGTTTATGTGCTTGCCTGAGTTTTTCCTCTTAGATGAAATAAAAATTCAGCCCTTCAAGCTGGCTGTTGGATGTGGCTCTGTCTGGCCACATTTAGAGATCTGGCTAGGTTTCAAATTAGGGTGAAAGTGTGAGAATGGAGATGTGTTAAAGAGCTCTTAGGTATCCACCAGATTGACACAGGGCATTCTGTGCCACACTCAAGCTTTAGACAAGGATTGTCAAGAGCATGGAAAGCAGCTACTGATAACAGCCCATATAGATTTTTGCAGCAATGAGAGAAAAAATACATATTCTGCTCTCTTTTTATGAATATTGTCTTGAACCTACAGGTCTGGAGAAATTCTCCTGAGTGCAGAAAAGTTAGAGANACCCACCAAAACAAAACCAAACAAATAGGAAGACTGTGACGCCCAAGATTTTCTTCAGTCGATGTATTGGCCACATGAACTCAATTTTTAGTGGAGTACGAATGATTATCCCTGGGTTCTGTGTAAATCAAAGAAAAGAGAAGGCAGAACACCATTTTGCAGATTTAGAGCTTGGGAAAACTGCAGATCTTGTGCTGTTGTTATNAAGTTACACGTTAAGACAAAGTCTGGACCCTCTAGGATTTAGTTATTCATTCTTCCTATTGAGCTGGAAAATCATCTACTGTAATATCATTGGTCCTGGCCATAAGGTCAATATTTCTCTAAATTCTGTGTGAATAGGAATTAGTATTTCTATGTCATCTTTAAAACTGGTTCCAAAATGAGGACTGTGTGGTGTATTGACTTCTAAAGTGGTGGGAGGCTCCATTAGGGCACACTAAACTTTGAGCTGCCCATGTTACAGGTGTGACTCCTGAGCAAAGGAAAAGTTGTAGAGGTTTTGAATTTTTATAGACCTGACTCTTAATCCTCGGAACCAGTTATACTTAACAAAAGATGATTTAGGTACTTCCTTTGTGCTTGCAAGCATCTGGAAAGAGCTTAGGTAGTAGGATAGATCAAGGGAAAGGAGGACCAGCATGGGGAAGTTATGCTCAGATATGCATTCAATGGGCTCTTTATAGCCTGCAATGATCAGAATGCTTTATCAGAATGCTTTGGCCTTAGTTTGGTGCCCAAGACCTGTTTGGGTAAAACCCCTTTGAGGAAAAGCAGTGAGCCAAGAGATCCCTTTTTCATCCTGGCAATTTAAGGTAGTGCCCTGTTTGAGCCTGGCTGGAGTAAATCAAAACCTGGGAGACCTTTGAGCATCACCAGCTATTGAACAGTGTTTCTCCTGTTGGAAACCATTGCCTTGTTAAAATGGGCTGCTGTTCTTTCCAGTATAGCCAGACATGTAAGCCTCTGATCACATCCCATTGCCTTCAAAGACATCTGTGAAGAAGGTTCTGTAATAGGCCTGAGTGGATAATATTTGCAGTTCGAAATGTGTGTTTAAAACTGTTGAATTTTGCAAAATTACCTAAACCCCTAAACACAGATGGTAGGATGACTTTCAGACAGACATAATTTCTTTCCAAATCTGAGGTTTACAGTTCTGCCATTTTTCTTACTGATTTTCCTCTAGATAACCATTTAACTATGCCAAGTGCATAAAACCCACCAAAACAAAACCAAACAAATAGGAAGACTGTGACGCCCAAGATTTTCTTCAGTCGATGTATTGGCCACATGAACTCAATTTTTAGTGGAGTACGAATGATTATCCCTGGGTTCTGTGTAAATCAAAGAAAAGAGAAGGCAGAACACCATTTTGCAGATTTAGAGCTTGGGAAAACTGCAGATCTTGTGCTGTTGTTATTGTTTTTATCTGCTTTGCCCCAATTCATAAACCCATTTGATGAAGATTGTAACACTCCTGATTGTAACTGTGCAAGTTGAAGTCTTCTAAATTCAGGGACTTCTGAGAATACATCAGCATTTAATAGTGCCAAATCGAAAATAATTGTAAGCATTGGAGATGTGGGTTTCATGCCATTTTCACAGTGCTGTGTTCTTCTGTGTTTCAATCCTTCTCCAGGACATTACCAGCTTGCTTCATACCATCTATGAGGTAGTTGATGCATCAGTAAACCATTCTCCTAGTTCCAGCAAAACTCTGAGAGTGAAACTTACTGTGGCACCAGACAGCAGCCAGAAGAAAAAGAGTATCTTGTTAAATCATACTGGTAAGGATGTGCAATCAGCCATTGGAAAAATACAAAATCTTCCAGAGTCCCTTGAAAATCCATCTCTATGCTTTGTTAATACAAATACATGTATACTTAAAGGCAAATAATTATGTGGGTCTTTTAAACCCCATGAGCCTGCTTTATGATCTTAACTGTAAAATTACCTGCCCCCCTCTCAGTGTCTCATTAGCAACTGAGGGTTCCCCCTTCTGATGGATGGCTTCTTCTGGAAGCAGCAGTAACCCAAATATAGTGTAATTGTCTTTGTGCACTGCAAGGCACATCTTGACTTGCACCATGTTATCTCTGCTGATATTGCAGCCCTTGGTTTGTGTGGGAGGAGCTGTAGGGGTATAAAATGTTTCTTGCCAGTGCATAGCTACCAGTGCTGCTGGGTAAAAATAATCAATTAAGCATAAGTAAACTTAAATAATCTGTGCATAAAAATTGTACATTTTCTGTGCTGGCATAGTCTGCCATTTTAAAAGTGTTTGTACCATGATGGCTCATCTAGCTTATCTTCACTGTTATAATAGTTGTATTAGCATAATTGCTTCAGTAGGTAAAGTAGTACTAAATTGAAATACTTAAAAGTATTTAAAATAGTACTTCAATAGAAAATGTAGGCATCAGATCTAAAAGCAGAGCCTGGTCACCTCAATTTTGATAAAATAATCTCTCCCTTAGGAGCAGACACAGGCAAATTCTCACTGCTGGGGAGCTCTGTGGTGCATTAGCACAGCACTGAGCCTTCAGTGTGAGTGTGGCTCCTCCTGGGCTGCCCCATGGAGTGCAGGGTAAGCCCAGCCCTGGCTGAGGTCCTGCAGGCCAGGTCACCTCTGAATAAAATCTGTCCTGTGTGCAAAGCAGGACTGGGGAGGTCACAGGAAATGCTGCACCACATCTGATCTACTGACACAAACAGAGGTGTTTGAATGTGGAATGTTGGTTGTGCTGATCAGCAAGGACAGCAGTGTGACAGTAATGTACTTTCTGCTGGCAGATTTGCAGAGTGCCAGGCACAGAGCTGAAAACAAAGCTAATGAAGAAGCAAGAAGCTCTGAGAAGAAGCAGAGGGCTTCCCTCAGGTAAGGGGGAATAAACCCTGGCTCCTGACAGGCACTCTGAGGAAACCTCAACCATTCCTTCCTTGCTTGCTTGTTTTATTTTAAAAAATTATTTTAAAATAGAAGAATTACAGAAGTTTTCATTGTGGACTTAAGAGCACATTCCATAGCTGGATACTTATATTAAAAAAAACAAACAAGAAAAAAAATCCTGGAATTTTCTTTTTCTATGAGCTCTTTGTAGGATCTGAATTGTCTTTTTAGATGCCATCTGCAAATAAGTGAGGTTAATAGCAGAGCTTTTTGGCTAAAAGTGTCCTGAAACCTTTTCCACTCCTTTGAGGCCATCTCCCGCCTTTCTCTGTCCTCCTTCCAGCCCATCTTTTTCACTCATCAACTCAAATAGTGCCAAGCTAACCAAGTGCATGGGCTAACTTGGTTACCAGCTCATACCCAAGCTCAGCCCAAGCAGAATGCTAACAGGTCATCCTGGTGTGTATTTGATATATTTTAGGATTTTACGTTTCATAACAGAAACTGCTCATAAGGCAGAGGGAGGTGCGTGCTGAAATGCTACAGTAATGACATTGGCTCATTAGTTATGTTTGTTTCTTCAGCTGCAAATTTTAAAAAGAAAAAAAACAACAAACTTTTGGCTTTCCTTAGATTTAGGGATATTTGTCTGGATACATAGCAAATTTATCAGGAGAAGGAGCATTCAGTCTTATTGAAACTGACAAGAGAACAGTACCTCCCTTTTTTGGATGGAGAAAAAATGCTAGTGAGTTATCCCAGTCAGCAAATCCCAGTACAATCAAATTTCAGATTAAACGAAGAATAAAATTACTATTAATCTTGTGTCAGCAACTCTGCACAGAATCTTCTATGAACTGAAGAATACTCTGTGGTTTTACTTGCTGGCCTAGATGTGGTGTGCAGATTCCCTCTGCCCATTAGCAAAGTTTTGCCCTGTGTGAATTCAATAGATTGGTTTTGTTTGATAATCTACTGCAAAAATCCCTTTTCAGTTTGAAGTCCTCTTCTTATCTACCTTAAAGTCCTGGCTCTGCAAATGTAGTGTTTTTACGAACAGCAGGCATTTCCAATTAAATCCACAGTCATGGAAGCACCAAATGTTGGGCCAAAATGTTTGTCCTTCTCATTCCTTTGGTGAGAGGCTTCCTCACAGAAAAATCTGTGTCTTGAGCTAAGCAGATCAGCATGAGACAATGGTCAGCAGCTGCCAGTTTTTGTTGGATCCCACTAAATGCAGACAGGATGAAGAGTGTGCTGTTCACACTGTGTGTGTTTCAGGGATGTTTGTGCACTCTGGCCAAGCTGACAACCCTCAGGAAAGCTGCTGAGGCTCAGGTCAGAATCTCACAATATTAATGCAGTTGCTTCCCCTTTGAAAGCAGCAATGAGAACTTGTGAGAAGCACACACATTTCACATGTTCAGTCACTTAGGGAATTCTAGGCAAGATGTGATTAATATTCAAGATAAAATGGATGTAAATGTTTTTGTCCTGAAGGTTGGGAGATAGATGGGTTGGATTTTTCATTTGCTGAAGGCTCCAGGCAGGTTTTTTCACCTGTAGGGCTAATATGAGTATCCAGATAAGTAGCTAGATTCATGGCTAGATAGCCTGGTTCTCCCTGGCTGACTTAAAACTCTGTGTTCTCAGTGAGTGAGGCTCTCAGGGGATGTCCCTGCATTTTCTGCTCTGTGCTCTATTCCCCTTTCCTGCTCTGTTGTTGTGTGCCATCAGGATGACACATCAGTGTGGGAATTTTAGAAAGGACTTCCATACACCCCACAAACACTCCAGCAGATGCCCTTTTTTATTAAAACCAGAGCCTTACCAAGCCCAAGCCCAAGCCCAGTAACAACCCTGCATTTTTACACCGTCCTCGATGCATGGTTGGTGCCTGCCCAAGTGCTCCCATGTGTGTGCAGGACAGCACTGAGGGCCTGGGTGCCAGACACTGCAGTTCTCAGAAGTACTTGGAGTTCCTTTGACACTGAGCACATCTCTCATCAGTGGATAATTGCTTTGCTGTGTGTATTTGCATGAATATTGCTGAACGTCATCTTGCATGCAAGAAAGTTATTAGAGTGTAGGGCTGTGGCACTACTGGCATAATTTTTTTTCCTCTGTCTTGATGAGAGATTTAATTTATTACAGTAACAAAATAACAGGTTCCCTGTTAGCTTCATTTCCAAGAGCAGTGCTGTATGCAGTGTTGCTTAATTGTGTTGGATCAAACTCAATGATGTTTTTTCTGGGTTAACTGTGAATTGTCTTCAGCACATGTGTTCAAGTCCCAGTGGTTTCTATAGGTGATTCATGCCTGGCAGCTGCAGTCAGGCAAGTTCTAGCCCCAGAGATCTTTTATGTTGACATGCTAAAGTGTAACAACCTATAAAGTTGTGTCTGATACGGGAAAGGTGCTGAGTTGGTTAGGTATCCAAAATGTAGAGACTATCTGGACATTCCTTTTTTTTTTTATTATTTTTTGAGAGTAGCCCATGTCACTTTTCAAAGCTGACTAGAATCTTTAAACCTTACCTGCATTCCAGGCAGACTCTCCTCCATTCAGGAGACTCTACCTCTGTCAAAGTAGAGCAGAAATGATCTTCCAGTTAGGTCAAGTCTTGTGACTTTGATCAAAGACACTGCAGGCGTGACAGAGACACGAGGGGCCCCAGTTCTGTAATGTCCCTGAACCATACAAACTAGACCAGGAAAGACAGTTGTGCCAAAGCTCAGGGGATCAGCAGCCTCTGGAAACTTAGAAATGTGTTAATAGACTAAAAGCAGAGTACTGGGCACCATACAGGACAGAGCCCATATTTAGCAACTGGTGTAGGATACAAGGCCAAATTCTGGTGTTAGGCTGACATCAGTGCTCTTGCACAGAGAAATAGCAAAGCCAGTCTCGTGGTCTTGGAGACTGAATTGTCTGAATGATAAGCAGCAACTTAATCACGGGTTTTCTGCTTATACTGTTTGTTATATTGAAAATATTGTTCATACTTGCAAACTTCCCATTTAAATTGCTGAATAAAATTGTTTGGCATTATGGGCTATAATACTGTAAACTTCTGCCTGACTTTTTTCTGTCTCATAAATGAAAGGTATTTCAGATATTCATTCTCAGGAAATAGTTCTGCTATAAATAAAATTGCAAAGCTGAGCAGGAAAAGGAGTTGGGATTCTAAAGCCAGTGTCTGATCTGACTTTATTAATTATATTTTGGAAAGCAGCAGTTACCTCTGAATGTCCTACCAACACCTTCTCTTCCCAGGCTCTCTCTGGCTGCTACACCTGTGCTGTTGCCTGTCTTTCTGAAGCAGGAGCACATGGACATTGATCTGGATTACCCCAGCACTTCCTCACAGTGGTGGGAATGGTCGTGAATCAAAAAGCAGATTTTCTTTGGCATGTCCTAATTGGAGAATCGGTTGAATGATTTGGCCCTAAGACAGAAAGTAATAAATGCTAGGAGTGGTTTTATTTGCTTTTGCACATGTGATGCAATTGGAAAGCCTCCTTTGCTTTGCAACACCAAGGTTGATTTATGTGAGGGGAAGGAACAGTCAGTTTGGGCCCATCATCATAGCAGGTCTGGTCATCCACATTTCAAGCGTTTGTTGTTTCTTTGTGAGCAGCTCCTGTCACTTCAAAGGCTCCATTAGTTGTTGGTTTGCAGATGGTGATAAGAACTTTAAAGAAGTTCTGCTGAATGGTAATTTTGCTTCCTGCTGACAGATACCACCAGAGTGAGAACAATCCAGAGCAAAGTGGGTGCTATCGTCATTGTGTTGATGAGAACATTGAAAGGAGAAACCACTATTTGGATCTTGCAGGAATAGAAAACTACACATCAAAGTTTGGGCCAGGTAATTTATGTTGTAACCTCATAATCTTTTGTTCCTTCAGTTGCATGTTCCATGCCAGGGACAGTGAATTGTGAAGCTGTGTGATTTGTCTGTAGTGACTCAGGAATAGGACTGTGAATACTGCAAGATAATTACTGGTGAAGGTGGTATCAATACAGAGTGGGTAATGTGCTGCAAGGCTGCTTTGATGTACTTGTTTGTGTAGCTAAACTTGGAGCTCAGCCTAGGAGAACAATCTTTACATCTAAATTATTAAGTTTAGTCTACGGGTGAGGTAAGGTCTGACTTTTGGATGTTGGAGCTTGTTCCCGAGATGAGACCAGCACATATTTTATACTCACTACTGACCCAAAAATAGGAGAATGTGTGTTTGTACCTGGAATTTTGGCTCTAGTCCCCACATCAAAGAGACTTGGATTTCCTTCATTTCCCTGTCCTCTGCCAGGGTTTTACTATTCCCCTGACAGTTAATTTGATGACCAAGAGTTGGTAACATAAAGATTTTTATACACATACATACACACACAGTGTGTGTTCGGTCATCTCTAGATAGGTATTCATATTTGTGTATTATTTACTGGCCAGAATTATTAAGTGTAATTAAACTAGACAGCTATAATTGCATTCACTTCCTTAGGAAAAATTTGTTCTGCCGATAATGCTATCCCTGCCAACTGCATGCTACTAATTAGAACTTTGAAATACTAGATGACTAACTCAGCTTGTTATTTCCTAGGATCTCCTCCAGCAGCTCAAAAACATGACCCACCAGGCAGAATTGTGAATCAAACTAGATCCCGTTCTCATGAGCCTGAGACCTTCCATGCTCACCATAGGAAATCCCAAGTGGTGGATCCAAACCACATCAATCTGGCTGAAAGTTCCTATGCCAAGATTGCAGAAATCCAGCAGAGGCTCCGGAACCAGGACTCCAACAAGCACTTTGTGAGGTCTCCCAAAGCCCAGGGCAAAAACGCCGCCCCTGTGCATCCTGGAAGGGCAGTTAGGAATAAACCTTTCCAAGGGGTGCCCTTGCCCATGGCTTCCCCAAGTGCACGGGTGGGCCAGAACCTCCCCTACCTTCCCTTGCAGTCCCAACAGATCCACAAGAAGCATAAGCAGAGGGCAAAGGAGAATCACCAAATGTGCAAAACCTTCCAGTCTCCGGGGACAGTTGTGGAAAAGGAGCACGTGAGAGACCTGCCCACAGTCATTTTATATGAAGGCCAAGTGGGACAGATGATACAAAGACATGAGCACCACCACCACCACGAGCACCACCACCACTACCACCACTTCTACCAGACATAGGAGAGATCCCACCAACATCCTCCAGGAATCATCCCAAATGAAGGAAATGCGTTCTTGTGATACCAGAACTAAGGCATTACTATTATTAATGTTATCATTACTCCATTAATATTCAGCTAGCATATATTTTAGAGGTTATATGGAACTCTTGAAACTCACCCTATTTATATGTTGTGGAACCGCATAGCTTACTCAAACACCTTGTGGATTTTTTTTTGTTTTAAGTGGCTTGTAAGACAGCAAACAGCCATAGCTTTTTGAGCTGTGATTTAATACAGGTCGTCAACGCACTTCTGTACAAGTACTACTTCCAGTGTACTCAGAAAGATACTTCAAACACTCCTGCAGACATCCAGCTTTCCACTCTGCTGTACGCCGGCTGATCGCACACAAGCCTTTCATCAGGGGAGCAATGTTCGAAGGGTTGGACTCCAGAGATACTCAGATAATGGAAAATACAAACAGCTGCTACCTCTAGTATTATTCAGATTTTATTTTCTTTTTATTGATTGTAATGTGCTACAGGGGGGAATTTTAATATACTGTGTTTGTGTAGCCTGTTTGTGTTCACATCCTTTCAAATCATCTTAATTGCAAGGAAATATTAGCTAAACTTGTCAACAGGGCTACATTTATATGACTTACACTTTATTTTCTTGGAGATTCTTTGTTGACACAAGTACAGTCTGTTATATACTGGGTAATATTTAAATATACTTCTTTTATTTTTGGTTTTTCTTTTGCTTATTCTCCACTCTGGGGTACTATTTGAAAAGAGAAGGATGTGAAATGGTGTTTTCCAAAGCAGCACTAGACTTTAGTGCTTGGGCCATAAGTATCATTCATGGGGCTTTGAGAAGGAGAGGGCTTGATTGGGGGGGTTTGTTTTGTTTAAATCCACAGTTCTTTGTTTTGAGAAAGAATTGAGGAAAATATACTTTCTCACTTTAAATGTTGGCAAATATATATAAAATATAAATATAAATATATATATATAAATATGCACACTCTCAGGTACATTTTGTTGTGTTTTAGAAATCTGTGGTTTGAATATTAACATTATATTTGTTTTTTTCCACAACAGTGACTTTTTAGAAACATATGCCATGGCATTTTCTTGGTGCCTCCAGTTTGAATTTCCCAAGCACCTATCAATTTGTGCTTCTCCCATTTTAGAGACATGTATAAAAGTATCATTCACAATCCTCCTGGATTCTTCTACTTTTTCCATATCAAAGGGCTTCCATTCCATGAAGGAGAATCAGAACACACTCACAAGACCTTAATGGTTGCTGAGAAATTTGAAGGTCAAAAGAAAATTGGAAAAGTGAAAAAAAAAAAACCCAAAAGGGTCAGCGCATTGACGTTTTGCTTTCTGTGGAGTCCAGATTTAAAATAGATTCAGTTGGGTTTTGTACAGATCACCATTTTGCAGGTAGAAAGTGACTGGAAAACACCTACATTTCTTTTGGAACATTAGAGAACTCCTACATAAAGACATAATTGTTCTATAAATGTATTTGCTTTTGGTTTTAATTATTTTTAATGTTGTGGTATTTTGTCAATAGTATATATTGTAAAATGTAACTATCCGACATTGTTATAAGCCCTTTATGGTTGGGGTATTTTTTGTTTTCTGGCTAGAGTTTTGATCAGTCCAAAATGGGGTCTTACCTTACTGCTGACCAGGTTTAGGGGGATGTTGTCCTTTCTGAGAACACAGAGACATCACCTTGTAAAGAACAGGGGAAGCTTTGCCTTCTCATGGAATTGGAATGGAATCACTGCTTCGTGGTAATTAGGTCCGTCTCTTGTCTCCCTGGATCAGCAGATGTTTAGACTTATTGTCCCCTTGAAAAAATCTGGTTTATTTTATTTTACTTTTTTTAGCTGTCAACAGCGTGTTCTGTAAAATCTAACAAAATGTTTTTAAAATGTGTTTGATCTGTGTGACAACTATACTGTTCTGTTTATTTTAAAATTCCTAAAGTCCAAAAATATTTATATGCAGAATTTTCTGTGTTGAGAATATGAAAAGGCCACAAATTTGGTTAGTTACCACTGAGTTGTTCTAGTCTAAGCCTTTTTTGCTGCTTGTGTATCATTCTTTTTCAATGTATATATAATTATGGACTGCAAAAAGAAAAAAAAAGGCATTTATATGTCTAGTAGAAGGAATAAGCTTATTTATATTATAGTGTTAAAAAAGTCTGATGTATTCAAGTGACTTACATTATACCGCATGCAAACACACAGTGTACATTCCATCAAAGAAGGGATGCCATGCTATTTGCTTTGAAGAAGTAATTAAAGCTGTTCTCTTTTCAGTAGAGCATATGCCACAAAGACTGACAGGTGGAAATTGTTCTTAGTCAATTTTTTAAAATGCAGATTGTTACTGAAAACCAGAAAACATTGTAGAAAACTCGAGTGCTTTCAGAATTGTGGGGTTTTCTACAAAAGGGCAGCAAAGGGGTCAAACTGCTCCTTCACCCAGAGATATTTTGGTGGAAAAGAAAACAGCACCGCTACCAAAATCCATCTGAGTGAGAGGTGTGCAGTGCTGGCTGTGCCAGGTGGACTCTGATATGGAGCACAACTGGCCATTTGTTACTGCCTGGCATTGCTTTGGTTTGGGTTATTATATTTGGACATTCAAAAGACAAATTCTGCCTTGCTCACAGTCTGTGAAACACAAATGCATCTTAATAACATGGCATCCCCTTATGAAAACCTTACACCAGCCATGTATGAATATACAGTATCTAAATACTGTGTTGCAGTTGTGTTATGTGCATTATAAGCGTGAATAACATGTAGCACAGTTTCTTTTCACAAAACCTTAAATTTCTGTACCTTTTAAATATGTTTGCTTTTCAGTATTTTGTATAGTAAATATAGATGGTTTTGACTAAATGCTTTATTTATTTAACAGCAAAAACTGTGCCAAGAGAACCCCCTGTTAATTAAAGTTTTACTAGTTCAGAAAGTATATTTCTTTCTTCTTGTTGTGGATTTCAGGGGCCTGTTGCAATTTCTGTCAGTGCTTGCAGATCCCACTGATGAAAGAGCTTGCATTAACATTTTTGGGAACAGGATCAGGAAATTACGTATGGGCTGGGTATGCTTTGGTCTAATATTTAAAATATCAAGTTTCAAAGTTAAATTTCTTGTCCCCTGCTGTTGGACCTGTGTTGAGTAACTGATATTTCATCTTGCTATTAATTCTGAAAACTTTTCCTTAAAAAAAATAAAAATATTGGTTTAGGTTGTTCAAAACCATAGCTGAATCAAAATTTGACAGAGTTTAGTTTCTGGTTGATCAAAACATTTACTTCCAAAGAAAAACATACCAGAGTTGAGTATATTGTTAATATTGAAAAGGAAAATCGAGTGGTATTAAGTAATTTCAGATGAAAACTCCAGACTTTTCACTTCCTTCTTCTGTTTTTACATAAGGCAGTTCAGCAAAATGAAGTCAATCCTGAAGTTTGCACTATTTGCTGAAAAAATTAAATTGAAAACTTTTGCTCATCTCTACCAGCTGCAATTCTGGGGAGAGCAGTGTTTGGAAAGAAGGGTTGCTAAGATCTTCTCACAATACAAATTAACCTAAGCTAAGGCTGTGAAGTAAAATCTCTGTCCCAGTGAAATCTCTGGCAAGGCTGCCAGGTTCCCACTGGCTGCAGGGTGCCTATAATTTCATTCCAGGAAGGTGAGTTTGAAATCTACATAATGTGCAGCCAGTAACTCCAGTATTTATTTCTTCTGCATCTTACTGCTGATGGGTTTGCTAATAGTAAATGGAAGTTTTGCTGTAAGAGATCAAGCTGGTAAATTAATTAAGATTAGCAGTAAATACTCTTTACACTGATGTCATTGGAAGCCCTCAAGGCACTTCCAAAAGTCTTTGAAACAGCCTCATATCATTTAGTCTTTGTTAGGATTGGAGACCCAGTTCTGCCCTTGGATGATGAGGTACAGATTCTCCTGGCATATTGGCAGAGCAGCCCCAAATATATCACCAAATACATGACCTCTATTATGGTTTTTCTACTCTAGTCATTGTGAGGATAGAACAGCAATGTTTAGCTGGAGAAGTACTTCAAAGGTGCGTGTTTTATGTGTGTATATATATATATATGTATTTGTATGTGAGTGTGTGAGTGTGTTGTGTCCTCTGGCAGAAGTTAGTGAGTGGAACAAGATGGATTCTGACAGAGGTGATTTTTTCTAAAGGGATGAGCTCTGTGTGTGCTCAGCAGTCCACAAGTTGCCACATAAACACCGAGCTGTGATGAATGCATACTGTTCTCCATATGTCATCGTGTACCTCAATTACTGAATGACAGATTTCATTTGTATTCCAATTAACAGGAAAGTTGGGCCCCTCTGGGCCTAGATTATACTTGAGAAAAATTCATCATGCTAGAAAATTTGCAAAAACATTCACCATAATTTTTGCCTGGAGTACAGGCAAGAATGTTCATGTTTGGAAACATGTCAGCTAATCAAGTCTCACCTTTAATTACCTTGATGCAATTCATCAAGATCTGAAAATACATTTTCAAACATGACTTATTCATGGCTTTGCTGGGAACCAAGTCTTATTCAGCATCCTATTAATTGTCAGACTTCTTTGGTTTTAGTTTTGTTTTGTTTTTTTTATATATACACCAGCAGAAACATGTTTGAAAATCCATAAACTAAAAATTGAACTTAATGTGTTTTCTAAATAGCTTCTGGAAGAAGATATCTTTCCTAATGCACTTACCAGCAAAACCAGCCTGTATTTATGACATAATAATGTATTTTGTTTGCATATTTGAACAGATGTTGGGTTGATTTGATTTGGAAGGGTCTGCTTTGGGGTTTTTTGTTGTTCTGTGTGCATTTAAAATGTGCTTTAAATGGCCTAAAAGGAACAGATAGAGAAAAACAAATTATATTGGAATTATTCAATATGCATTGAAATGCATCCTATTTGAAGCTTGGATTGTAGTTATTAAATAATGAGGTTTTCAATGATGCTTTAATTTACTTTTATATTTTTATATATTTCTAGATAACTCAATCCTAAATGAGCTGAAATGATAGGAGTCACATGGATGAAGTCTTCTAATTTCTTTGGTTTAAACTACCAGGATTTAAGGACTATTCAGCAGATTACTGTGAGGGTTAGAGCTGTGAAGAAAGACTGGCAAGGGAAGGATGGAAGGATTTGAGAAGTGTAGGGATAGCACAGAACTGTCCAACAGAGGGGCTGGGGGAGACACACCAGAGGCAGGAAAATCCTGTATGGAGAAATTTTTATTCGTATTACTTTTATGAATCTCTTCTGGTACAGTTTTTGCTCATAAAACAGCAGCAGTAGTTTGTAGAATGCTTTTCACTGGGAAAACTTGACTTTCTTTAAGAGGTGAATCTCCAGCGTGCAGGGGGAGGCACAAAGCAGGAAAGTTGCAGATAATCACTGGGGCTGTGGCAGAATAAGGAAGGATCCCTGAGTCCCTGTCCAAGCTGAGGGAAATGGTTTTGGAAGCAGAGGTGTTTCTACAGATGTCTTGAATATTCCTTAGAACACATTTTGAACAGTGACATCAGTTCTTTTTGATTACAAACACACAGAAATTGGTCAAATGTTACCCAAAGTTTCCATATCTGTCCTGATTTTTCTAAACACTGAGCATTCACTATGCCTATGAAATCTACTGACACAGGGTGATCTTTATAGCACAAGGAATGACAGGCTTTGTTGGTTGTCTCATCAGGCTGGTGTTCTGGGGTCTGAGAGCTGAAAGTTCCAGAAGATTTTCAAGGATGTGGAAGACATAATGTTAAGGGGCTTCATAAATTTGGCAATGGGCAAACATTAACAATAGCAGGCCTAGTGGTAATGGTGAGCATTGATCTTTCTGGTTTCTAGGACATGTCTGTGAGGTGGGGTGTGTGTCTTCCTTTGAGTGCCTAGTCCACAGAGACAAAGCTGCCTCTAATGACTACCAGCTAAGGGATGTATGTACTCCTTTGGTGTTGTATTTTGTGGGTGAAGATGTGGGGTTCAGATCCTTCTGGTGCTGAGTGCTTTTTCTTGCATTTAATCCTTCCCATTCTGTTCTATTCACCAAGTATAGCATGCTGAGGCTTTGTGAATTTTCTAATAAAGCACCTAACAAACTGGGCCAAATTTGTTTTCAGCTTCATAAATGGAAGCAGAAGAGCCCCATGCATGTCTTGGAATTTGGACCTTACAAATGCAGTTTGCTATGATTCATCATTTTTTCTTGTACTAATTTCAGATATTTGATAAGCTCTTTTTATGGTTTACAAGTTTAAAAAGACAAATAAAACTTTGTAGATTAAAACATTGGTTTGGAGGTTGTATTTTGTCTGCTCTCTGATGATCTGTGAATAACCTTTTTTCTTTGGGCTTCAGCTTAAACCTACAGAGTGGCTTTGGAGTGGGTGTTTATAGTTCTTTGCTTGCTTGTTCACAGAGTAAGGCTGTTGATAGATGAATAAAGTGCCACTTGAGGTTGTTAACAACCATGACTGGTAATGCTAGTTCAACTAAGATAAACAGTGAAATGCTACAGCAATTAGCATTAAGGTCTCACTTGGCCAGTGCTGATTTTCAAAGCCAGAGATAGGAGCTCTGTAGATACCCAGGGCTGGGAGGTCTGGGGCTGCTCTCATGCCATGGCTGGAGCTCTGGGGCTGCTCTCATCCCATGGCAGGCAGGTCTGGAGCTGCTCTCATCCCATGGATAGGTCTGGAGCTGCTCTCATGCCATGGCTGGGAGCTCTGGAGCTGCTCTCATCCCATGGCTGGAGCTCTGGGCCTGCTCTCATCCCATGGCTGGAGCTCTGGGGCTGCTCTCACTCCTGCTCCCGGTGCTGGGGCTCCTGTTGGTGTGTGCACACAGCATCTCCGCATACTCAATGTGCCAGTAGGAAGCAGGAGTACAAAAGCTGTAATGTTTCAGTCCAAAGCAATTAACCCTCTCACCCTGCGAGGAGTGGAGGGGAGGAAAAGCCCAATTATAGAGACTCTGAGTTTCCAGTAAGTGCAGAAGTATGAAGGGAAGCAATAAGGCAGCACTGTGGGCCTCACATTCCTCTGGTCTCTTTACAGCCTTTTCAGGGAATATTTTTTACTTTTGATGTCTGTAATCATAACTTGCTGTTTGAGTGTGCCATCTGCTAGGGCCACAACCCTCAGTGGCTCTGAGCATGTGACCTCCATAGGTTTCACTGGAAATTTTTTGCACCTTTGCTGGAATAACAGAAGTCCTTCAATTTATACTCTCACATAATCAGGGCCCTGGGACGCTCAGAGCTTGCACTGGTCAGGGATGGGTTTTTATTAGAACTTTCCTGGTCTAATAAATGGATGCTAAAATAAATTAATTTAAAGATTACAATCTTGATATCTTACAAGCCTTGAAACATGGAGTCACTTGAGCTGGTAACTGTGAATTAGAGCAAGTTGTTGTGTTTTCAGGAGCAGGGCAAGACTTTCATTCCTTTCTCTGCTAAAAACATCATCGTTGCAGCCCCTTTTGCTATAACTGAATCAGGTATTCGGCATTCACAGGATATTATGTGTCTGCTGATCTTTCTAACAATAGTTAATGAAGTTTGTTTTACTTGGAGCCTGTGCTCCTTTGGATATTGCTGCTGTAGCCTGCAAAGGAAATCTCCTGCACAGCAGCTCTCACCAGGAGCGTCCTGCCTGCCCTCTCACTCACCTCCCCAAGGGTGTGAGGATGGAGCCACTCCAAAGGAATGGTCCAGAATTGCTTCTTCCTGGCACACCAGAGGTATGTTCACTATGTCTGTGACACCCTCAGGGAAAGCTGAGGAGCCAAAGCCATTGAGGCCAGTGGCTGCCCCTTGTCCTCAGGAGGGTGTCAGTGCCTGGTGTCTGATCGCCCCCTCAGCCCCAGGACTGGGTTCTCTGGAGGCTCTGGCACGTGTGACAAGCAGGTGCAGCAAGCCCTTAGATTCCTCAATACTCTTCCATCCCTTTAGTCACTTTAGAAAGATGTCACCATGAAAAGAACTCCAACAAGACAATTTTTTTGCTGTTGACTTTCTGTTGTGCCCTTTCATGGGTTTAAAATCCACTTATCTGAAAGTGTGCAGTTACATTTTGTCCTTTTTCATCATTTAAATGCATCTTCTTGATCTGAAGAAATAAAAGCAATTTAAAAATTAGAGATTTTGTTTTCATATGTGCTGCCAAGTCTGATACTGCAAAGTAACTGCTGAATTGGCACAAGCAGTTTGAGAGAGCCAGCAGATTTAGGAAGGGAGAAGATAAACCTTATTATGTTTCTTTGCCAAAGGAGAAAAGAAACGATATTGACTTAAATGTGGGAAATTTAAAAGGGGCCATATGTTCTCACTTTGTGCTTTGTTTCTAATAGATAGACAGAAATCTTTGAAGTGTGGATTGGCACAGTAGGGTGCATGCTTCTGTAGAGAAAAGATGCTAAATGGGGAGGATGTGAGGGGGCACATGAAACTCTATTAGCCATGCAACAGCAAAGAGAGAAAGGCAAATCCAATGATAATGTACATCTGTTTCAGGGAATTTATAAGCTTTGAACATTTTTTATGTGCAGATAAGTGGATCCTTTTCTTACCATAACTTAGAACTTCAAAGCAGATTGTGTGGATAATGCAAATTGCTGAAATATGAGATTTTCCTACAAAGAGGTTTCCAAAAAAGAAAAAAAAAAAGAATTAAGGCTAATTGATGCCACAGTCTTTTATGTACAGTGTAAAAACTCTACAAAAATTGATTTTTATGAACTAAGAAATTGATGAAAAAATATTGAAGTCTGCTGTTTGCATTCAGGGACTGTAGTTTGAAACTGAGTTTCTGTGAATTAAACATTTGTCTCTGATACTACTGCAGCAATATTGTAACATAAATTAAGATATGTAGCCAAGCTGTAATTGTATCAAAGTCTGGCATGTCGCAGGAATGTAAAACTCATGAGTGTGGCATGATGTGCAGCACCTGACATTACCATCACTGTCAAGGTAGCAAAGCAGGGATTTCTGGAATATGAGAAAAAAAATTATTACAAGAGACAAAAACTAATGGGGGGAGGCAGGAGGTGGAGGATACTGATATGGATAAAGCCCGGGAGTAGATGAATGTGGAACTTCTGAACTGCTCAGAGAAATTAGCTGCTCTCTGAGCTGGGAGGTTACAGCCAGGCCTGGGGATGCCAGCTGCATTCCAGCTGGGAGATATGAATGTCCCTGCTGAAAGGCCAAGGCTGTGGCACCCTGTGCAAGAAATGACATCAGCCAAGGGATTTTGAAGACCTTCATTTATTAGATGCAGAGCACAGGGGCATTCCCTTTCTCCCTGGGCAGACAGGCTATAGAGCCGGCTTTGTCCTGTGCTGTAAATGGGGGGCTGAGGCTTAACCTGATGCTGAACACAGAGGCAACCAGGAGTGGGAGCTCATGCCTCATTCCTGAGTCTTTCCCCAATTTTGGCTTCATTGGCCAGCTGGGCATCTTCAGTAGGTATTTTTTCCTGCATTTTAGTATGAATGGATTGCTACAATCTCAGCACAATCTCCTGGAGTATTTTTTTAATTCCTAAATCCTTGCACACTCATCTTGATCACTGTGTGCCATGGCAGGCTGTTGGAAAAGTGCCATATCCTGAAATAATCTATATCCCTTCATACTTTGTGTCCAGGACTCATTCTTCTTGCACCTCAGCAGAGGTGGGAAGCAGAACCAGCTCTCCTCACCTCATGCTGACAATGGCTCAAAAATGCTTCCCCCTCACCCCAGCAGGTAAGACTGCCCTGAAAAGGGTTGGGCTTTTTGGGGTTTTTTTTGGCTCTGAAGGGTGGCCCTGTGATGTGATCAGCACCCTGAGACTGTGGGATTCCTCCCCATCCCTGGCCATGTGGGAAAACTCCCATGAGATAATGAAACAATTTACCTCAAGATTTGGGCTAAAATGTTTTGTTTTAGGCAACCAGCAAGGGCTGGCAGAGGATTAATCTCGAGGCAATCCCTCCTTTCCTGCTCTGGACCCCAAGAGCAGGGCAAGGGCAGCAGGCAGCGATGCTGAGCGCAACAGCTGTATGCCATCAGACTAAAGATAGCAGCATGAAGCACGTGGGCTAATTAAGTTCCCAAGTGGCAGCGTACAGAGTGTACAGCCCAAACAGAGCAGTGCCTTCTGCTTGTTTTGCTCAGCTCAGTTTCCTCCCTTTGATGACAATAACCGCTTGGTTTGTGCCTGGCTGCCGCGGGAGCGCTCCCAGCGCGGCTCGGGGCTGCCATCCCTGCACCAGCTCTGCCCTGTGCCCTGCCCTGCCCAAAAGGGACCTCAGCAGCACCAAGGGTTGGGGGAAAAGCATGGAAAATGCTCACAACTTTTGAATTAAGTTTCTTGCTTTGTATTTTTTTTTCCCAGTTAGGTATAATATTAGACACTTTCACCCTAAATAGGATGAAGTGGGCATGCTCTGACCAGCTTAGCACAACAGGATGGACTTTAATTTTTTATTTTCCCGCCTCTGATGTCTTTCAGTCATTTCTTTTTTCCTTCAGGGGGCCCAGCAGACTCTTGGTTAGGTCTGTCAGCTTGGCTTCCTAACTGGTTTGTTGCCCTGGTAACTTTTGATGTAGGCTGCATATGAGCCAGAATTCACCACACCCCCCACACCCTCCTGCCCCCCTTTTCTTCCTCGGAGTTCTGGGTGGAAAACTACCTTAAGGATAAACATGAAGAGAAAAATTAATCTGAAAATCATCTTCCATGTGGAAAATGAATTTGTGATGTTTCAAAGTCCCTTGTGCTCCAGCAGGAGGCAGAAGGGACACTTTGGGGCAGTGATCCCACCAGCTGCTCCAGCAAGTTCCAAGGAAGGCTTGGCTCAGGTGTGGTTTTAGAGCAGGTTAGAAGTGAGCTGTGACAGGTTTGAATTATTTGCTTGTAATGATCGTCAGCTAGAGACTGAAGGATTAAAATGTGGAGAGATGCTCTTTTTTCTAAGTATAATAGTTGTGGAGAGATAGAATGTAAGAAAATAAAGATAGAAGGCAATCTCACCCCTGAGGATCTGCAGCTGTGCTAATCACCAAAGATCAGGAACAGGCCTGCCCGTAACAGGCCACAGCTGTGTCCAATAAGAATATGAGTGCTACAAAAGAGTGGCTTAGTGGGCAGTGGAGAGAGCTGGAGTTTGTTGGTTGTGCTGTGAAGAAGAAGGAGTCAGTGCTGTGAGGAGACGCCCATGAGAAATCACCAAGAAGGAATGGAACTTTTGCAATATGATGACCACAAATAGTCAGCTTTAAGTTTGCCTTGCTAAGCTCTTCAATTCAATTCATAGGACAGACTGTCTTTTACTCCACTACAGCATCTAGTGAACTCTGGAGTTTAAATTTAACTCTATTTTAATTCCATACTTGATCTCTCAGCTGAAACCTTGAGTTTTTCATTGCTGGCTACACCATGCCTGATCACCAGCAATCCAGTTATGACAGGATTCACACGCTTTCTTTAGTGTGACATTTTTTCCAAGGTGTTCCTGATTTATTCTTCTAACAGTCCCATTTTTCAGTCATTGGGATCTAAGTGCTCAACCCAAACTTTTTTAACTACAACCCATGAGTAGCTGGGTCCTAGAGGGAACTGTGGGTGAACAAAGCTGCATCTTCATGCACAGGAGAGCTGGTGTCCTGAAAGCTGTCAGGCCCTGGAACACACAAACACATTGTTAGGCTACTGTGCTGGGGATGAATCAAATAAAATATTGCTATTTTTTACAGTAAGAGCCTTAATTGCTCATGTATTTTGTTAGACCCAGCAAAATCCTTAATAATTCTGTTTGATACTGTAGTACCTCAATTAGCAGTAAGTGTCAGGTCTTACTTGCTGTATTGGCCCTTTACAATAGATTGATATTTTTACCCCCTCTTCCTTGTTTGCTAATTGCTGATGGAGTTCACATGTCTAAGGTCTGCTTCTGAGCTTCTTTGGTAAGGAGACAAGTGCGTAGATGATATTTTTAGATGGGTGTGTGTAATAATTCAAAGTCTGGTAGTGTTTCATAGGTCTTTAAAGACAGGTGAAGTGGTTTTCTCCAAAACTGCAGAAGTGCAACAAATGAGAATCTGACATTACAGCGGTGCTATGCCCTAGAGCTGTAATGCCAAGCAAAAAATACAACATTGCCCTTGTTTTCTGGAAGGTTTCACAGAAGTGTTTGGGTCACTGCTGTGTGATGCTTGTTATCTGCCAGTGTGGAGAAAATGGACCAGTTTCCAGAGTTTACAGCTACAGGAGATCAGTTCATTATGCTGGTAATGAAGGGGTTTATTTGTGAAATTTTCAGAGATCATCATGCAGCATCAAGGTCCTAAATCTATGCAACCAAATATTGCAAAGAGGCAATGCTAGCAGGTATTTCAGCATAGCAGCACAGTTCTGCTGCATGTGTGTGTGGGGTGGGATAAACTCCTGAGTGTTGAGAAGTTTCTTCCCAAGGCTTCTCAGCAGCCAGAGACTGCCTTGGGGCATGGGGCAAACAGGGGATGCTGCCCTCTGCAAAGCTCTCAGGACTTTGTGCTGGGTCATGGTCTCACTATTGAGATTCTGGTGATTCTTTTTGCTCTTATTGACTGCAGAGCCTTTCGGCTTCTACTTTTGTTTGTGGCTGGTTTAGTGTCCTAGTATGGGGTGGTATTTCAGAGTGGGTGGGAGGCTTTGCTTTTGCTCTTGGGGAGCTACTGAGTGTGGTCAAGCAAGATCCTGGGGTGTCAGAGGGTCCTGGCAGGGCTGCAGGGAGAGCAGGAGCTGCAGTCCCTGTTGGCTGCAGCTCACTGAGTCCTGGGCTGGCTGAAACCATGCCTAGAAATGAGGCCCTTGCAGGCTGGGCAAATTCCCTGCTGCCTGAACACATCAAAAGTGGCAGAGAAATGACTGCTGCTGCTGCAGACAATGGTGTAGTTTGTAGTTGTGGGCATCTTAAACTGGCACAACTGCACGAGAACTTACCTTTACTTCTGCCTTTTGGAGTTTAGTCTCTATCACTGTTGCCCTCTGAATTCAACTCCTCTGAACCCTCAGTGCTCCTGACCATCTCTCTGCTGCTACACATCTTTTACAAAACCTAAAAGGGCTTCTTGCTGTTGATACTGACAACTATTTCCTTAAGAATGAGCTAATGCTTCATGAGAATATTTGTGGTGATTTGACCAGACCTTATTTTGGGCTCACTAAAAAAGGGGCAGAAGTGTGGCCTATAGATGGTGTGCTTTCAGAGTTTGGCCTGCAAAATAAAGGCATCACACAGGATTTCACCTGGCTAATGCCTCCAAAGAGTTCTTTTCAACAACATCTGAAAACAACAGCCTGAAATTGGGGCCATGGTGTGGGACTTGGGCAGTAGCAGCACAGCAGGTGGGAAGTGAATGTGATGCTGACAAACAGTTCTTAAAAATGTTCAACTTTCAAGCACAGCAAAACACTAAAATGTGAAATTTCTTTTGCTGGGAGTGAAATAAATAACATTGAGAACATATTTTTTCTGTTAAACATTGTAATCCTGGCATTTTTGCCAGTTATTAATGATAGTGAAACTAGAAATATTCACTTGTCTCTCAGAGATCAACAGATCCTTAGAGTTTTCTAAGGTGGACTGAGTCAGTGCTTTGACAGGAAGGGAATCTCACTGGAATATTGTTGAAAGCAGAGAGCAGAATAACAATGAGTGTCAGGAGCACTGAGGGTTCAGAGGAGTCGAATTCAGAGGGCAACAGTGACAGAGACTAAACTCCAAAAGGCAGAAATAAAAAGATTAAGTCGCACACACAACTTTATATAGTCAGAAGGTGCTATAGAAACCTGCCAAGTCTGTCAGAAAAGCCTGTACTAACAATGGTATTTTTAGGCAATATCATTCTCCTCAAAATCCACATTAATTCATGAGAGTTTTCTTTCCCCTGACACTCAAAATATTTGCTGGAAAACCTCTTCTGTTCTTTTGCAATACCCTGTCAGCCAAGGGGAAAGGACTGATGCTCTGAGGCTTCCATTCTCAAACCTGGCACATTTCAGGAGCTGTCTCTGAAAACTCAGTGCTCTTTGGTCAGAGGCATCCTTTTCATTTGTTTGGCTCTAGCAGCCCAGGTAGGTTTTTCATCTAATGTGTGTTTGGATTGTATAGGCACAAAGGACAAAATATAACCATACACTGAACCATCTTTCACTGTGGGTACCTACAGACTTGCTCATTCTGCGCTCCGTAATGGCAGTGAAGACAGAACCTTTACAATAAAATGGGCTCAGGTGCTTGTTTTGTTGAGAGGCACAAACTACCTTTCTGATTTCTTCAATATTTCAGGTTGCATTGACAGTTTATAGGTTTGGATCTTTGCAGGAAACCAGAAGGGGTCACTTGGATTGACACACTGTGTGAGTGATTTGCTCTTAAACCTTGGTCCACTTTTAGCTTGGTTTCTGCATCTTTCAAATTAAGCTTCAAACCATGCCATTGGTGGAGAAGGGCTTCCTCAAAATATAGTCTCAATAAAAGGTTTATTTGGTGCAAGCTTGAGTGGACAGAGATTGCTGGCAGTTTAATGAAGGCAAGCTAATGAGGATTGTCTCTTGGCTCCTTGGACGCTTTGGCCAGAGGAGAAGGTTCATTGTGAGTGGAGCTACTTGGGTTTCACCCACACACAGTCTCATCTGTGAGATTTTGCAGAGCCATCTTCAAAACTCCATTATTCATTTCTTTCTGAGGCAGGCATTGACATGGTTTATGCCAAACTTAAATTTTAGGTCAGTCAGAACTTCACAAGCTTGAATAAATAGAAGCAAGGTAGACAAGGTTTAGCTATTAAACCTCTCTGTGGCAATGCTTAGCTGCCTGGCAGAATTAGGATCACCTGGGCTCCACCGAGCAGTAAGAGCAGGGCAGCAGCTGTGGAGGTGCCACCTGGGCAGCAGAGCAACAGCCCTGGAGGAGCCTCTGTGGCAGAGAGGGCAGTTACAGGATTAGACACACAAAACCCCATCCAAACTCACAGTAAAATCAAATGGCATCTTTCCTTCCACTGACAGAAGCTGGATCAGGCCTCCCATGAATTGTAATGAATAGTTATATTAATCCACTGCTATGTAGCTGTGAAAATCCTGCATCCCCTTCTCTGGGATGACGGTGCAAGGCTAAATCACCATGGATATTCGATTGCATTCTGGCTCATGTAGCTGTAAGAGCATTACCAGGCAGCACTTTATCTGAGACAAGTGCTCTCTACAGTACTCACAACAAATCTCAACTTATTGAAACTCCAGTGATTAAATGTTTTACAGATCCCTGCAACATCAGAGGGCTCTATGCAATAGGCATGGCTGCTTTCAATATGATCTCATAGGGATGTGATTACCATTTTGGCTCTCTTCTCACAGCCATTTAAGTGGACCTTCCAGGAAGTGTAACCCTTTCACTTTCAGACTTTTTTCATATGCAAAACACTTGCTCAAGGGTAGAAGCCTTGAGTACAAAACCTATAACACCGGAGCCAAAGAGCCAAACTGATCATATCTGTGCTGGTCTTGAGCACAATACAACAATAAATGAGGTTAAAGCAGCTATTTGTGTTGTTTTGGAAAAATTCTGGTCCTAAACTGAAAATAAAGTCTTTCTATAGCAGAAGGTCTGGACTAAACACATTCCTCCTGAATTGGTTGTGGTTAAGTGTTTGACACATGTTCTTGTGTTGGCACCAATTATTGATAAAATTCTGTTTGAAAGGAGTAGCCAACACTGCAGTTTGTGCATAGTCCATTCACATCCAGTTACTTAAAATGTAGTTCTTGCAGATAAACAGTGTGACCAAAGTTTTCATTCCCCTCCTTTTTGGAGCAGGCACATTACAAATGCACATCAAAGAAAATGAGCTCTGTTCTGACTTACAGTCTGGGCATGTTCCTGACAAACCACATCTGATGAGGAGTCTTAAAGAAATAGCACAAGCAACACTGCCGGCAGCAAAACAACAAAAGGGCTGGCCCCTTCCTCCAGTGCAGGCAGGCAGTGAAGGGAGGCTGCTTAATCAAAGGATTTTGTGCCAGGGAGGGGGACTGAGCACCTTATGTTGGAGCAATGCAGTCAAATGATACATATGCAATGACCTAGCTTGGCAGCATTCGAACAAATCACATTTAATTACGTATCTTTTCCTCCCGTGATATTCTTCTCAGTTCCACTGCAGTCTGGGAAATCAATAACAAATGTTCATTTTGAATGTCTCTGTTCTCTAGCCTTGGACTAATTATGCACATTCCTTCTGTCCTTATAAGGACAGGGCAGCTCTTCACTTCAAACAATGAAAGAGAACACACAAAGCAAACTCCCTTCCAGTGCTCAAAACAACAGGAATGTGAGTTCTGGACCAGATCTGGCCTTTCCTCTTGTGCTCTGTGGCACCTTCTGACAAGGTATGCCCGGCCTCCTCCCAGGATTATTGGCGCTTTTTGTGTCTGCTGTGGTGCTGAGGAAATAAATCACCTTTGATTTCATGATCAGAGTGAGCTGCTGAGCCAGTGCCCACAAGGAATTGGGACAGCTCTCTTTTATTGCTGGCTATTTGCTACCATGGCCAAACCAAATAACATCTCTCATTGCACAATTCCTTTATCTACAGCAGAGGAATGACCATGTTTTTCTAAATCCCTCTCAGTGACCTGTGAATGAGGAACACAACACGTGTGCATGCACTATCAGCATCATTATTAGTGAGGTGATGCTGGGGGTCCTGACACTCTGAGTGTGCAAAGTCACAGGTGAGAAACAAAAAAGCTCTTTAAATAAAGGGTGTGTTCAAGACACTGTAGTTTAGACCCTGGGGCCCATTTTTAACACACTGCAATGAGATCTGGCTTGTTTTTTTACTGGGAACAAAATGTTTATACAGGTTTGGTGAAAATGGCAAAGATTTTCACATATCCATGGGGAAAGCAGTAGTATTTCTTTAAGGGGAAAAAAAAGAGCAAACTACAAGTTCCCCTGGTCTTGGCAAATCATGAGGCGTTTTTCATTTTGTAACATCAAAGTCGGCTCCTCTTCTTTGATGTCTTCGCATGCTGTTTAAGGTAAAGCATGAATGAAGAAATGTCAATCTGCAAGGTGTCCATGTAGTTTATGCTGAACACTGAAGAGGACTTGTAGATAAAAGGCAAACACAAGGTTTGATAATGAATGTCCAACAAGGAGGTGTGCATATCTGAAAGGAAACACTCAGCTGGAGAACAGCTCTGCAAACCTCAAAACTCTGCTTAGCCCAAGTTTAAGAGATTAAGAAAAAGTGAATTTTTTTAAAAGTGTGGAACCAAGACAGGAATTCTGTAAAAATCCTTGTTGTTCTATAAGAAATGAATGTTCTTTCATTGGCTTTACTTAACAATAATAAATGTGCCTCCAACTGTGCTTAATTTGACAATGTGTAATTTTGAGAAGATAGAGAGTTAATACTGGGAAAAGCATCAGAGAGGAAAGTCTAAACCAGCACAGTGCATTTTGGAAATTTATAGTGGCTGCTTTGTGGTCTCTAGTGTCTGAACACTGGCAAGAGCTGTATGCTGAATCAAACAAAGGAAAGTGTCAATTATTTAACTCGGTTTGTTCCGAGGATCTAGAAACCCTAACAGAGTGATAGTCGCTCGGGGAGGCTGAGCAGTGTTGGGATGAAGGGGAAGGCACTTTCTGGACCCAAACCCCACAATTTTCAGGAGCACAACATCCAGTGATGCTACTAGAAACTTAGCTGCAGAAGAGGGTGTTTCTACTCTATCTCCCAGCTGCTAGCATTAAATTTATCCTTCCTTTCCATTATTTCTGAAGCTGTAAAAAGTTGGTTTGATGAACTGCGTGTGCTTTGCTTGATTTACTCGCAGAGCAAGTGCAGGGCACGCTGCCCTGGGGAGGGGAGCACCCAGGGGAGCCCAGGCTCTGAGCCAGCCAGGCTCTGGCTTTGCTGAGACAGCTCTGCAGGGCTCCCCTCTGAAACACAGCAATGTCTTAATATTCCATCTGTCTGCTGCAAACAGGAGTGAGGCAGCAAATGGTTTAGGTTGATGAACAGGACACAGAAACCTTGCAGTGGTGCCTGTTGCAGTGGGATGTATCTGAAAAAGGCCTAGGTGAGTTTCCAGGCACAGCCAGGCTGTTTTTGTGTGTATTGACCTGTATGATACTGAGTCTTGCCCATTAAGATCAGAAATACCTGTCAGAACACAGAAATGACTGGATGCTTCATGTATGATAGTTAAGGAATGGATATCCAGGGAAATTGGAGGTAAAACTGCATAGCTTCAGTTCAGGCACTTACATTCTCATCAGGCTTTTCTTCTGTTACTTGAGAGTAACCACAAGAAAACAGTATTTACTAGCACTTTGAATATGGGGGAGAGACAATCATAAACATTGAGTGACTTTTTCTGTTTAAGAACACATATCCAGAGCTGCCTAAAAATCCTTGGAAATTTTGTAGCCTTGGGATAATAACTTCTAAAAGAGAAATGAGGGTGTAATGCATGGGAACATTGACACATTATCTGTTTTCATTCTTACAGGAGGGACATCTTGTAAGAGATAACAATATTTTTAAAGAGAATGCCTACATTTTCTCTGGAAAGCTATCTATTACTCTAAAGAATCATCTCTTGTATTTCTTGATTTTTTCTTCCTCTCTGTTCTACTTTAACAAAATAATGTGCAGGGACGAAAGAGAAAATCTGGACAAAAGGGGACCTTCACTTCCTCCCAGATCTTGCCAGATTCAGGCTATTTTGACTGAAGAGGATCAGGAAGAGGTTAGGGGAAAGTCCAAAGTCAACACTGAGATAGGTTTTTTTCTCAGTTAAGGTGGGACAAAAGTGAAAAGAGATCATCTGATTGTGAGTTCTATGAGCTGGCTGTAGTACCTGCTAAACCTACAGATCATGGATATAAGCAAGGGAGATCTGGCCCAATTTTAAATCTCAACTGCTAAATAGCTCCTCAAAACTTGGGTTTATTTCATAGTTTTATCATCAACCTCTGGATTTCATGTCCAATAAAGAAATGCTTTGGAAAGTTCAAGAATGGGAAAGCTTTCTTGCAGATTCTGTGCATCTGCCCTGCCCTTTGGAGAGCTCTTGGAAAAATTCCTGCTGAATGTCATTGTGCACAGATAGAGCCTCCCTGAGCCTGGCTTCAGGACCATGTTTTGGGGTTTGAACAGAATATGGGAGCAAGAAAAAAGATCCTTGTGCAGCAGTGGTTACAGGAGCAGAACTAACACCAACCATTGTGTGGGAGCAGTAAAACAAAGGGTGGGTTCTTCATCCTTGCATCAAGCTCTCACAGAGGTCTGTAGTCACATCTCATGCTCTGAGGCACAGGGGCACAGCTACAGAAAATGTTTCTGCAATAATCTCACTGATTAGGCCAAAGGGGTAACCCATAGCAAGAGGAACAGCTGAAATAATGTGTCTGGTCATCAGCTGGTGTGCAACATCCGAGACTTTCAACTTGAGGTCTAAAAGGAAAGCCTGAGGTCTCTCGCTGCCATTCAGAGTTTAGGATTGATTTGAGGTGCAATTGGATTGGATATTTCTAAAAAATAATAACAATATCTAAGAAAAGAGATGGCAAAAATACTCCTGAGACACTGTCAAGGACTTCAGATGTATTCCTAGCGCAGTGAGGGGTTTCAATTCACCCTCCAGCTCACCTTAGCTGCCTCTGGAGCAGGTGCCAGGGAAGGGTGAAGTTCAGCCCAGCTCCTCTGGGCTGCTGAGCACACTCAAATCCATCCTGTCACACAAGCACTGAGCTGTAGCCAGACTGGGCTAAGATGATTTGATACTCTGAATGCAGCCATCTCACCTCTCATGGCAGTGTGGATATTTTCTTCACTAGGAGCCATGCTAGTAGGCTGAAGGGTTTGATGCACTATTCATAGAACCTCTGGATTCAGCAGACAACAGTGTAAACAGTATTGTATTTGCAGAAGAAAATTTTAATTCAGATTATTATTGTTGTTTTCCTAAAGAATTGCAGTTACATAGAGCTCCAGTCTTAAACTGACACAATTTTGTCAAATTAAGTCCCATTCTTATACAGTTTTCATCTTTTTAGTTGAACAGTTACAAGGAACACTTGCATTCATTTTATTTGTCTAGTATACATCCAAATATTTGCAGGGAAATATAACTTTTGAGAAGAGAGATTAGCTTTCAAGCTCTGAGTCTTAAATGTCATCTCTGTGAAAACTACTGACAGTCAGTAGGTGAGAGTTACTATTGTCTGACAATGATATTCATGGGGAGCAACTTCAAAATGCAACACAGAAGAAAAGAATTTCAGGACTCTCAGAAGACTTTGGAAGTAAGAAAGTTTTACCCCTCAACACCTGTGCAGAAGGAACTGTATTTGTTCTAGGAGGTTAAATCACCTCGTTTTGTTATGATTCTCTCTCAGTTCGATTTCTTCAGACAAAGGGACTTGAAATAGGACTGGCAGGTAAGGGGTGATGTTGGCATTTGAATCTAAAAGATAGAAGCACCAGTGGATTAATTAAATCAAGGTATATTCCCTCTCTCAGACTGCAGAATGCTTCAATGGGGAGCACAGTGCTTCAGCCTGCACTGGGGGTGAGGAGGGTGAATTGTTCTGAAGTTGGGTCTAAAAGCCCCATTCAACTTCATACAAATCTTATGCAAAGATAATCCCTGCTTAGCAGAGCAGATCTGTTACAGAATCTGAGTTCTGTCACACTCCAGCTCTGCAGTTCAGGGCTGTTGACACAGGAAGGCAGATGTCATTGCAATAGCAGAAAAAGTGGGGATCTTCTTACATTTTCTGACACTAGAAGGTATGTGACAACCAAAGCCTCCTCCTTTCCCAATTTTGAAACCTTCCATGCCTTTAATCTCTTTCATATAATTTTTTAATTTTTTAGCTTTGAGAGCTTTGATCTGCTCTGTCCCTAGAGAGCAGCCATGATTTTGTTCTGTCCCTCCTCTTGTTCCTTTTGTTGGCTTCACACTCTCCTGTCTTTATATCTGCCTCCTTGTTCAGCACAGTGTCATGTGTTGAGCTTTCTGAACCTGTGCTTCCCTCCACACTCCAAAGCACGGCTGATAACAGAGTGTACATTCTGCCCCCCTTCCCAGTGCTCTGGAACCTCCAGCAGCTCCAGGGCCGTCCCCTCCTGGGGACACTGAAGGGGAACAGGCTCCTGGCTCACCCTCTGTCTGTCTGTTTGTCTGTCTGTCTGTTTGCTGCTCTGCTGGGATGACTATCCTTGCTCTCCAGGGCTCCTTGCATCCACCCCTCTCTCCTGTGGGGCAGAAAACTCCGACAGCACTTAACCAGCAGTGACTGGTAACAATAAGAAGAGTCTTCAAAGAGTTCTATTTACATGTAAAAAGACACAGGGACATTTATGCATCCCAGATGGCCCAAAGCAGGTGGATATTATAATGTAGCTGTGGATTACTGCAGTGCCAGAGGAGCAGAGGGATGTTGTTACTAAAACAGCACCTCAGGGTCCTAACCTGGGCTGTGTTGTGACTCCTGTTCTACTGGCACTGTACAAATGTATCGTGTCAGCCACTGACCCCAGGAGATCACAATCTAAACAGACAAGATAATTACAGACTGCAGTGGATACAGAACGACTTCCAAAGGTCCTGCAGACTGCCAGGGCTGGGACTCCAGCTCAAGGCATCTTAATACAAACTGAGCCCCTTGGTCATTATTCCTTGCTGCTGTTGTCTGAATTGTCTGGTTTGTTTATTTGCCCTGGATCCTGTAGATCCCTCAGGCTGCAGGCCCAGCTCTCTCTGTAAGCAAAGGGATCATTGGGAGCCAAGCACCTTAATCTTTTAAAGGCTCTGTGTGCTCATTCTAAAGAATCTTACCATGGGAAAAAATTTTAAAAGAAAGTTTTATAGAAGGGGCTAATTTGTGGCAGCACTGAAGGTACAAAATGTTGTGTTTATATCATATATCTAGGTGCAGCTGCAAGTTTTTGTCACCCATTGTGCCACCAAATGGACTGAGCCCCCAGGATGCTGCAGGCTGTACTGATGCTCAGAGACCATTCTCACTGTAGCTGTGGCATTCCAGAGGTGAACTATGCCTGAAGAACATGAGGAATTTCAGACTCCACCTGAGTGCTTCTGTCTGGGGTTGCTCGAATGGTGACTTAATGAAATCTTAAAAGAGCTTTAGAGAGGATCCTGGGATAAATAGAACAGGGAGGGCAGAGTGGGCAAGAGTTTCTGGAAAAGTCTTGCCCCTGACCTGCTGCAGTTCAATGAGGTGTCAATAAGCATGTGCCCATCAATATTTCAATTTTCAAAAGACCTTTTTGAACATTACACACAAAAGACTGTCGAAGAAACTGCATTGCAAAAATGTTAGTGAGCAGGTTATTTTACTGAAAACTGGCTAAGATACAGGAAATAAAGGTCTGAGCTTAGAGGTCACTTCTCCATTGCTGGAGATAGAATACTGGTCAAGGTGCACCACTGGCCTAGTCCAGCATTTCTTATATTCTGGAATCAGTCATGGTGTCTTTTGCAGAATAAGTTTGAAAAGTGGTCATGTGAATGTCGTCTGTGTTATCCAGAAGCAACTGAGAGTATTCTCCTCTCTGTGTTTAGTCAGGAGGATTTCCAAAGGAGTGGTATGTACATTATGCAGACCTACAGAGAGTCAACTGTGGGCCATCCTTTTAGAAACTTCTGAAGTAAATCCTAAATTCCTGCAGGATCTGGATGTCATTGTCTTGATCTCAGAGCATTGGCAGCTAATTTACTTGTGGAGAGACAATTCATTTTTACTGTTTCTGAATTTTGGTTGAAAACTGCATTAGACTGTGTAGCTTTTTACCACAACATTAATTGAACACCTTACTGAAGAAATAAAGGGTAAATTATCTGTTGGAGACCCAAAAGGGATAATAGTAATTTTCAGTTTATTATGAGGAGAAAATACACGTGGAGTGATCAAAGCCCAAAGCTCTGCCCTCTGGAGCCAAGGCAGCCCTATGATGAGCAGGCATATTGTGGCACACCTGGAGGTGAGCCATGGGTCAGATGCCTCAGTCTTAGATTTTAAATTTTCCATTTGGAGGAGGGGAGTAAAAATGAGCGCAAAGCCAAAGGAGGGGCAGGAGCTGAAAGGAAATAGAGCAGTGTTTAGAACAGACCAAAGGGTCCCATCCCCAGCTGGCACAAGTTTGCTGCTGGGGCTCACATGCTGCCACAAGTTTTCAAAACCAGCACCAACCTTGTCTCACTACAGAAGGAATAAAACAAACTTTAGCTCCTTTAAGAGTGTCTCTCCTGGAAGAAAAATTTTCAGTGTCAGTCAAGCTGGCTCCTTTTTTTTGACAGAAGAAAGAATTTTCCAAGATGTTATGGAAGAAGGGGAGAAATGTAGAATCTGCTTCTTTGTAATCTAAGGTACTGGGAACTGATGTTTAAGTGTGTTAGCCTCCTAAAATGGGAGCCTGGAGGACAAGCAGAACACATGGTTTTGTGACTCCAAGGCAGCTGGAACTGCAAATGAAGTGCATTCCTTCAAGGAACCCTGAGCCCCAAAAGATCATTTGATATCACATCATATAGTGAGTAAAGGGAATATCCTAAATGACCTGACTAAAAGAATGGGACATCCAGAGTTGTGACAAGAGTACTCTGAAATTATAGGAGACATTTGAATTGAAGATTTGAAATTGGAGAAAGTATTTGCTACCACAAAATGCTAGTGAAAGCAGAGACAAGAGGACAGCTTTATTTGTGAGAATTAGAGGTCTTTGCGCTCGTGATGTATTTAACAGTTCTTATGTAAATTCAAGCAGGGGAGGCATTCTGTGAGCCCTTAGTACAAAACCAGGATAATACTCCATTCCTTGTAAAAGATGCATTTAGATGTCATTTAAGCTCCTTCAGGTCCAGCAGAGAGAAATCTACAATAGTGGAGAAGAGTGATGGGATTAGAAAATGGCTGCTCAGGATGATGAACCTCTGAGAGAAATGTCTTTCTCATTCCTTGAGGTGTCAAAGCAGGCACCTGAGGTGTGTTCTGGGCTGTGGTGGGGTAAGAGTCCAGAGGAGGGACAGGTTTTTATGGCCCTCAGATCCAACCAAAAGGTGCTGCCAGGGAGGTTTGGGTGGGCAGGATGGGCTGCCATGCTGTGCTGCACAGATTGTGCTGTGCTGGGCTCTGTGTGACTGCCGTGCCTGAGCTGTGCAGGGTCAGAGGGGATGGATGGATGGATGGATGGATGGATGGATGGATGGATGGATGGGTGGGTGGGTGGATGGATGGATGGATGGATGGATGGATGGATGGATGGATGGATGGATGGGTGGATGGGTGGATGGGTGGATGGATGGATGGGTGGATGGATGGATGGATGGATGGATGGATGGATGGATGGATGGATGGATGGATGGATGGATGGATGGATGGATGGAGCCCCGTGGCACTCAGGGCACAGGACCCTCCTGACTGGAGTGAAACCATGGATTATTCTCAGCCTGAGCACCCAGGCCAGGCGTTCCTGCAGGAAGGAGGTGTGCTGGGCACTAAAGGAGTGACAACAACAGTAACTGGGTGTTTCCTTACTGGACCAAAGCTGGTACTTGTGTCTCATCAGTGCTAACAGCAGTTCTGGTTTGCTGCACTCCTCCTGCCTCTCAGTGCCTGAAAGGAGACTGATGAGACCAAGCAGGTCTTTTCTGGTGTTTTTAATCCTTTGATTCTCCTTCTTTTCATTCTGCAAATGCCATATGAAAGAAAAGAGAATATCCATCCAACTTGAGGCTTCGAAACTAGGGGAGGCGTTTGACTAATGTATCATAATGTAAGTTCCAGTTTAAGCCACAGGAGAAGCCTAAAATGAGGCCAGAGTGTTCAAAAAAAGCTTTGGAGATGTTTTTTTTCTTTAGATGTGCTGTAACTTGACACTAAAGATGCTCCTAATTCTTCAAGTACAGTCAATGTAGACTTCCAAATCATTTGGCTCTTTTCATGCTGAATTACTGCCACATGAAGTGGAAACCAGTGAATAACTCTCTTCCTTTACTCTGCTCTTGTTAAGCCTCCCTCACCCCCTTTGCCTTGGTGTAAGGAATACAGAACTAAAGATCCATCAGGTCTAATGAAGTCCTGCCCTTTACAGATCCAAATTCACCTCTTTTTTCCCTTTCTCTCTGAAGCACTTCTTGGTAAAACAACTGAGCTGAATTAGATTCTATTTTAAAATGGCCTGCTGCTGACAGCCCCAGTTCTACAAGCAGTTGAAAATGGCTGGCAAACCTTTATACAAACAGCATGCAAAACATCACACAAAGCCCAGGGAAGAAATGGCTTTAGATGTAGGGATTATAAAAGAGTGAATACAATTTTAAGATAAAATGCAAGTGATTAAGTTAATGATGGATAATTTCACCAGTTTGAAAACTATAATTAATAGGAATTAATTGTATATTTAGACATTTAGCATAACTCCACTAAAAACACTACATCAAACATAATGATATTGGAAGCCTATATAATGAAGAAATGATCCAGATGTTCATAAAAGCTTATGAAGCTTTAGAAAAAAGGGGTCTGCATGAAGAAGCTCTAATGATAAAAAGATGCCACTTGCTGTTCTGCTCTTCTTTTAAATACATCCTTTCTGAAATAATGATTATCATTTGCACTTTCATCTTAAGTGAAATAGCATATGGCTTTGGCTGATTAAAGCCCCCTCCTGGTATTAATCAGCATCTTAGTATCATGTTTCTAATGGAGGCAGCAGTTGCCCTGCTGATATTGTAAGCTTTTTAACAACATCTAAAGTCTGCAGATCACTGCTGCTGGCAAGAAATAGCTTTGAGCCTCCTATGTACAAGAGCATTGCAAAGATGTCACTTTACAGGTGCAGTTTATATGAGCTCCTACCACACATTGTATTTTAAGCATTTGCTGAAACTTGAAGTTTAATAATTACCTTTAATAAGTAGTTACCAGTTTTTAAAAGAAAAACAGAGGACTTTTGGGCCTGGTAACCTTTGGTGTATAGACACATCTTGGAATCAGGGAGCACATGCTGCAGAGAAGTGTTTGTGTGTCTGTATGTTTTTTGGGGGGTTTTGAGTGTCCATAAACCACAAAGTCTGTGTGCATGGCCACTGCTCTGGGCTGAGCCCTGCCCAGCAGTGATGCTCACCTGGCAGCTGTGGCACAGCCCATGCAGAAAGGGCCAGTTCCAAGGGCTCAGCTGGGCTGTAGGTTTGTCACCTCACCAGGGAAATCCCAAGGGAGAGCTGCAGGCAGAGCTGGGGGCAGTGCAGCAGCTCACACAACCACCCTGGTGGGGTTCCTCGATGGTGGCAGCCCCTGCTCCTACAACAGCAGCATGGAGGGAGCACAGAGAGTCCTGACTGTGGGATTTAAGGGAGATTGCACTGTTCTGTGGCACAGAAATACGTGGAGATGGGGATGGGGGCTGTTCTAATCTGGCATCTCTCACAGGGCCTGTGCTGGAAGGCAGAGAGGAGCCCTGGCAGCCCCTGAGTGCAGAGTGCAGTCTCCACCATCCTTCCTGTGCCTGCTGGGGCTGGCTTTGTTTCCCTGGAGATGTGTTCCCACTGTCCCACTGGGATTTAAACGTGCTGAGTGGCACCACTGATCTTTATCCATGCCCTCCAATGTAGGCACCAAACTTGTTTTGTTTCTGCTGGGTGGCAAACCGAGCAAACAAGCACAAACCAGCAAGCAAAGTGGTGTTAACAAAAAAGGTTTAATAACTGTTATTGTACTGAGATTGCCAAGGGAGGGATGTCCTGGTAAGGCAGACAGGCCAGCAGATCTCCAGCATCACTTTTGCTAAGCATGAGGCAGCTCCTAAGAGTTGCTATCTGGTGCATTTTAGTCATAATAGCCTACACGAATGGACACTTTCCCAGATCTGGTATTTCTGCTCCAGCACCTGGGGATGCAGCTGGACACTGCTTCCATTTGCTCTTTGATGTAGCTACCCCAGGGCATTGTGGATGCACAAAATCCTACAGCCCTCCACCCCCTTTCTCTCTGGATTGCTCTGTTAGAGAAGTGTAGCATTCAATGCTTAATTCTGTCTTACAAATAAATTTTAACAAGGCAATATTATCATAACTCCATTGTTGTCACTTCCTTCTTCATAAACTCCCATTGTTCTTTCCTCATCATGGTAAGATGTTCAGCTAACAACTTTCTATATGTCTGGACAAATGGTCCCTGGTTTTTTGTAAACAGCTGTTACTAAACTAATGAACTAATGTTTTGTCCTTGTCTTTTGAAGCTCTCTGGCTATCACCATCCACCACGATCCTGACAATTATCTGTCATGACTCACAGGAGACTTGGATGTTTTGACTGTTGTGTTTCATTTATCTTAGACATTTTTCTGGTAGCACATTCCAAAGGCCATGCTTTTCTGCTGCTTCTGTCCCACAGGTTAATTTGAATTTTGAATTTTTGTCAGGTGTGTTGGAAGTTGAATTTTTTAAATTCTACAAAAACAAAAGAGTTGTTTAACTTACTTGCATTCTTGATTTTGGAAGTAATCTAACACTCTGATTTTTAGTATATCATTTTCCTACTTTTGATTTTGTTTTGCAATCAACTTTTATTAGAAACTGGTCTCTAGGGTCCATTTCTTTTTCTACGTCCCTGACTGTGTTTTCTGGAATGAGAATATTTTTACATCTTTATAAATATTATTTACCTTGTTGATAATCTTTGACTATCTAAATACTTCCAACCATTTAGAATTGTAGGGCATATGCATCACGTCTTGAATGCATCAGGCAAATTAGGCAAACAATTCAGTCTCTTTTTCTCAGCCAGAATTGGTGGTGTAAGGGCCAATTTACTCCCCAGAAGAGCTCCTTTTTTGCAGTTTTATGACTTTTGATTTAGTTATTTGCCATCTGTAACTTGTTCCTGTTCTGTTTCTTTATTGGCTATTGATGAGGGCAAGATGGTGCTTTGGCAGGGGCTGCTGGCCACCTGCTCCCCAGCCCCTTTGCCCACATGGCTGCCACCCCTCCTGAGCAGATCCTGCCCCTGTCCAGGGGCTCAGTTGTAATCCATTTCCTTACAAGCCACAGGGAAGCCCCTGTGAAGCCCCACAGCTCCATCCCTGCCCGCAGCTCCAGGAGGATGCTCCAGAACAGCCCCTCTCAATGGCCACACAAATTTCCACCAGCCTTCCTGTAAGTGGCAGGAGAATCCGCTTCCTGCTTTAAAAGAACCACTGACATTGTGTTTCAGTTAGCAGCCAACCACACATGCCTCTGTGCAAAATTTCCCCTTTGATCACTGCAGTTGCCTTCATTTCTCTTCCCCACTAATTTGGCATTACTGGCTTAAAAGAGGAGAACAAGGAGTTGCCACTGGCTGTGCAGCTCAGGATGGGAGCAGCAGCTACTGCCCCTAGGACTGGAATCTGCATCTGAGGAATGGAAAACCAGGACCACATTTCTCCCAGCTTTCTGCAGGAGAACCTTAGTAGTGGCATCACCACTGAGCTTCTAGCAGCTGTGAGCATTTTGTACTGGTGGAAATTATTCTTTGGGGACAGAAAATATAATTGTCTTGTAACTTCCTTACCCTGTCCTCTCTTAATGAGAAAGTACTGTCCTTAGTGATTTTATAGTGGCATCTACAAACCTATGCACAAAGCATCAGCACACTGTGCTAAGTGTTGTCAAATGAGCAGCGTGGGTTTCTTGCAGGGGCAGATATTTTCTTACAAGTCTGCAATTCAGCTGCTGAATTCCAAAATTCCACACAATGCTACTTGTACAGAGCAAGCAGAGCTGAAACTCAAACTTCGTGCATGTTGTGGTCCAGGTATTTCCTAGTTCCTTTCTGAATACTTCACACTCCAGTCCTAATATTTGTCTGATATCAGGAATAAACTTGAGGCAATAAACATGCCCAGTAGCAGAAGAATTTGTGCTTGCGGGGAGTTTCAGCTTTGACCAGTTGTGGTTTCCTTGGGGGCTGTTTGTTACCCGAACCTCTGAACGTGTCAGCCAAAGGCTCCAGGATCAGAAAGGGCAGAAGGGCTGCACATTTCCAGTAGCGAAAGGAAGGGCTTTGCTTTAAACTGCATTTGCCTGTGGTAATGTCTGCTCTTCACATTTCTTTTGGATTCCTCATAATTTCTTCAGATTCACAAATGTTTGACTAATAATATACACAATGGTCCTGTCAGTCTCAGTGCAGAGCCTGCATAGCTATAAATTGCATGACATGACAATTATCATGCAATTTGGGGGTTGTGGGAGCTGTAAACATTATAATAATCTGATTTAAATACTCAGTGCTCCAACAAATTAGCCATGATTACAGTGAGTTGAGTTCTCCCTTGAATGCAAATGCAGCTTCATCCAACTCCAACAGCAATTCCATAAAAGTACACAGAGAGAGCATGTGGCTCATAAAGTGTTTTTAAAAAGGAAAATGTTGTATATATTAATGAACACAAAATAAAACCTAGGGGGAAATATAAATATACTTTGTGATGCTTATCTCAGGGATAATTGTTTAGATTTTTACATCTGGAACAGCTAGCATTTCAAAAGCTAAATATTTGATTTATACAGTTTATTTTATTTATATTAGGCATTCTCCACGTGTCTGAAATTTATCCCTTTGCTCTGGACCTGCATCAGTTGCACCCTTAGCTGGGACCCTGGAGCTGCAGTGCCACACAGCCTTGCATGGTGCTGGGTGTGAGTCCCTCTCTGCTCCTCTGGGCTGCTGCTCATCCCCTGCACTGTGCAAGGGCTCTCACCATGGCTTGGTAACCCCAGATCGAGTTCAAAGTAAGAACAAAAAGTTCATTTGCCAAAAGATGCCATTTCTAAGACAAGCAAAAGCAGATGGAAGGGGAAAGGCAGGGAATAAAGAGAAGGAATGACAGTACTGCTCTGTGCAACTGTGCACACCACTGTGTGTTGTGTTCAGCTGTCTCCTTCCCAGTGTGTGAGGGCTGTGGAGGGGAATCTTTACACAGCCTGGCTTCATTTTGCACTGGGAGAGTTGGCTCAAAACTGAAGGATGAAATTCCCACTTGGGCTTCAGAGATAAAGGTGCCTGTGGGTAGCTGGGAGTGCCTGTCTGGAGATGAGGGAGAGGCACAGATGGAGTGTTTTAAACATCCAAGTGCTACCCTCTCAGCTTTATTAATTGTTGTGTGTTGGAACCCTGCAGATGAATGCAGAGCACATCCCAAAGCAGTGATGCACCAGGGGGTGTTCATGAAATGCCAGCTCTGTGCTGTGGCTGCAAACTGAACCCCTGGAGCACGGGGATGGAGTGCCTTGTCATCCTGGCAGGGAAGGGACATCACCATGAGCACTGTGAAAGCAAAACTGAGAGGGGGAAAGCCTCTCATCCACAGGGTACTACTGTAGAGAGCTGTTACTGGAAATCAGCATAGCTCCAAAGTCACCCATTTCCTTCCCACTGTGTGCATACACAGCCCTGTGACTCTCTCTCCAAGTGGGGCTGCACATTTCCCTGTGCAGCTGAAGGAGCTGCTTGTGCAGCTCTCTGCGCCCTTCTGAGGGCTCTCCAGTGGCAGGTGCTGGCCATGCAGGGTGGCAGCCTCCAGAGCAGCCCTGTACCCATCACTGCTGCTGTGCCAGGGCTGGGGCTCTGCTCAGCTCCCAGTGGTGCCACCAGACCAACAGGAGCTGAAATGAACCAAGTGTCAGCCCCTTGCATATCTGCTGCAAGCAGAAACGTTTGCAGCGATCAGTCAGCAGTTTATTGGCTGAGATCAACAACTGAGATAACTACAAATAAGTGGCTTTGCAGCCTTCTCTTCTAGCATGCCTTTTGCAATCAGTATGAATTATTACAGTGGGTTTCAAGATGTACAAAGAAAGTTCAGCTAACAAGCAAATAGATATAAAAGGGAAGGATAAAGGGAAAGCCAATGTTAATGGCTTTTCCTTACCAAAGACAGCTGGAGTTCATAACTGTACTACTATTAGTCTGCACAGTGTCATTGTCAGTCTGAAGGAAAAAAAAAATCAACGTGCTGTTTTCTTTTTTCTTTGAGAAGAGAAGAATGCAAGAACTAGATTAGGATAGATGAGTTCAAATATCTGGTCTGATGGCAAATTACACTGGGATCAGAGAAATGAAAATGCTGTATGGGCTCTGATCAGAAATTCCACATTTACCAGAGCTCCTGTAGTGCTGTTGCTCTCTTCTGGGGTGCTGTGGTCCTCAGTGCTGTCCCGACTGATCATTTCTCTTGGGTTTCAAAATCTTGTGGGGAGATTGGCCCCATTTTAGGCTGGATATTTTGTGCCATGACTGGAACTGCTTTCATTATTTAGAGTCAGTGCTCAAATAGTGTTTAAGAAAAACATCCAGTTCTAAACTAGTTCCAAACTTGCTCATGATCAACATCCCAACATAACCCAAGGGGGAACTCAGCTGGTTATGGTGCAGTTCATGTCAGAGAATGGTGAAAAACCAAATTCCCAGTGATGCCCTATTGAAAACAATTATTTCTCTACAAGTAGGGACTTTTTGAACAGATTAGAGCACGGATAATGTTGCTGTTGACCCCTCCTCACTGACCCAGGCATTTCTTGCTTCTCTTGCTGCCCAAAAGAGCTACAGAGGGTTGTTGTGTCCCACTGAAGAGCTGATGTGCTCTTCACATCAAATCACCATTTCAATAGTTCCAATAGCATTGACAACTCTTGCAAGTCAAATGAAAGCCTCACAATATTTTTTTAAAGCTTTGGTTCCTTTACTGAATGATTAAGTGAAAATCTTAGCTTTCTTAAAAATAAACACGTTATTTTATGTAGATGGAGATAGAGAAACAAATTGACTATAGATAATTTTATAGGATAAGGAAATATCAGACTCAGAGGAAACTGAAATCTATTATATTTTTTAGAACGCTCCTGAGATTTTAGATCAACTTAATTGTATTTAATTTTTGGCTTTGCATACTGAAACTGTAGAAACTGAAAATTATTTCTTTGTACACTATTACATGAGATAATGCTGTTTGAATCCACCTTAATTAAAGAATTTGATGAACGAGAATTGCAAAAAGATAAATTGTTGTTTTATTGCTTGATAAATAAATTATGAGATGGGAATATAACAGATTCCTTCTCTGAGAGAGAGTTAGGAAATACCTGATTGCACGCAATGTAGAAAATGGATAATTTAAATTTTTATTAAAGCGCATACTTCTTCTTGTCCTAAGATAACTTATGTCCATAGGAGGAGAGGGGATAATAAAGGTGAATTTTCAGTATTTTCCACACATTTAAGAAAAGAGCCCAGAATCTCTTGACAAGTAGTGACTGACGATAGAAGGGTAAGAAATGACATTTAATAAATGAGGAAGGCAGACTGGGACTCCTTGGGTTTCTGTGGCCCTTCCCACAGGATCTTGGGACTGGCCACCACTTTTGGCTGCATCCTTTGTCTTGGCTCTCAAGTGATGCTGTGCTGCTGTCTGGTACTGAGACCGAATTTCCCAACCTCGTCAACTGGCAGTGGAATCAGCACTGATCTTATTATGATTTTATTATATGTGCTTTCCCACTTCTATTTGTGGATGGAAATGAAAGAAAAAAGAAAACAGGCTTCTAAAACAACTAGTGCCACCTAGTGTCACACCGAACCCGGCAAATCCCACACGGCAGCTCCAACTCTTCCCACTGGAAAAATCCTCGACAGAAAATCCAATTTCCATTGATTTCAATTGGCACTGACTTCCTCAGACATTAATGTTCCAGCTTGCATAGCAAAAGCTATGTATTTTCCACCACTATATCCAGTGAAATTGTTAACACAGGAGATTGCAGAATGTGTGTGTGTGTGTGTGTGTGTGTTGATGTGATGACAGAGGATTTAATTCCATCCCGCAGCTTTGCCCCCATGCAGAGGTGGACATGGCTTGGCAGCCTGGGGCACTGGTGCTGCAGGTGGAGAAATAAATGTGTCTACCTGCTCCTTTACCAGGTTCAGAAAGCTGCCTCTCAGCAACATAAAACCTTTTAAAATGTGTTTGCTGTACTGAGTTAAGTACCACCATTCATTTTAGCATATTTTAAAGCACTGTAATAAGTATTTTACACCTGATTTTCTTGTGGTGGGAAGTCCTTAAAGTAAAGCTTACCACAAGGAATTTGTGATGCAGCATTCTGTTCAGAATGATACAACTCCTAATTATCCTTCATGTTGAATAAAAACTATTATGAGACAAGGCACACCAGAAAATATTAATTACACTTCTTGGTGCTTGTGGCAATAATTCTGATTGAAATGAATTGCATCATTTATTAATATGAGGCTTGATACACTATGAGGTGTTAAATATCCTTTCTACAAGACAAAAGCTCACCCAGAGCAGCATTATCACCACTCACCTCTCAGGGCTGGATGCTGAAAGCCAAGTGAGATTATCTCTGTCTGGTCTGAGGTTTTATTAGCAATGGAATCCACAGGGATTCCTGCAGGTACTTTGGGCTCAACTAGTGCCTGTTCTCTGAGCTCCTCGGTGGTCTTAGAAATTAAGTAATCCTCCTAATATTTCTCTCTTAACTTGGTGTATATGATAGAATCTATTTTGTAGACTCTTAAAGCAGGGTGGGAGGACAGACACTGCCAGCACACACATGTGTGATCATGGGCACAGCACTTTGAAGCAGGTTCTTTGTTGCTGGGCGAGCTGTATAGTGAGGCCCAGAGCCCAAAAGTCTTCTCTGTGTTTCCTGTTCTTGGATCAGCACTCCTCTCAAATTACTGCAGGATTTAGAAAATGAAAGGAAATGGGGCACTAACAGTCATGGCTGTGGAAATAGCAGGAGGACTCAGAGGACTGCAAAGCAATGGCCAACATGGCACAGGCACATTCCAGAGCAGCCTATGACCTCCCCATTTATAGAAGGTAAAGTGACTGAAGGTAAAGTAGAGGAAGATGAGGAAAGTAGAGGTAAAGAGTTTGAGATGTTCCTCAACTTCCTCTACTTTACCTTCTAAAGGAGGAATGTTTGAATATCATCTTCTTGCACATCTTTGTGATGGTCAGCAGATCTGGGGAAGTTTAGAACAGCAAACTGAGATTATGTTTTTGCAAAGGCCATGAAAGCTGGCAGAGCTCCTGGTGCAGAAAAAGGCTGTGCAGCCCTTGGGTTTTCAGCACATGAAATTCAGTGTATGCTCAGTCTTTGCTGGATTGGTACAATGGCACAGAGAGTTTAAAGGACTATTCACAAACCCTTCCTTCTCAGTGCTTTGGAAAAGTGAGATATATTTTCTCTTACACAACATTTTGATTGATGCTCTACATAATGTCCTGCAAAGTATTGCTGGTATTGCTCTCCAGAATGTCATAACCTGACCCTCTGTACAAGTCTGACACAGACATTAACAAGACTTTTGCAGTTGGAAGAGACAGGTGCATTTGAGGTTAATGCTGAATTTATTGCCTCATTGTCTTTCCAACCCTACCAGAAGGGAAAGAGCAGTAAAGACATATCTATTCTGTTTCTCTTCACTAAAAAGAACTCTCAGTTTTAATCTATTTTTTTCTATCCTGAGGGTACACTGTGAGACAGTCTTGAAATGTTTCAGAACTTACTGAACAAATATGTCCTTACTCTACCCTTCAAAACATCCACAAATGCTTTGACCCCTGTGTTTTTCTTGACATATCTTGGCCTACTCACATGCAGAAACAGGAGGTTTAAAAAATGATCTTTATGTCAATGAGCTCCATTGTAAATAAGGTAATCACAATGTTGGCGATTCAGATCATCCTGATTTAGAGATATGGTCTAGCACCACATTTCATTCAAAAAGAGAATGTTTGTAAATCTGTATGGATGGATTCAAGTCTTTCAGCTACAGGTGATACTAAGCTTAAAAAAAAAATCTGTGTACAGAGATAGAGTTAACCATTGTATCTGTAAGGCATTTCCTGGTAGCCTGACAAACAAAAATGCAATTATGGGATGATTGTTTTCTGCTAAGATGTAAAGTTAAAATCAGCCTGAAAACTTGCTTATAAAATTGAATGTCTTTCTTGCCTATTGTGTGAAATAAAGTGCATTAATATTAGTTTTATTTCATATCACTATTAGTATAGTGCACATGATGCTTGAACAGATGTCATAGAGTCAGCTGTCACTCATAACACCTTACATATTGTATGTGGTACTGAAAACCTCTGAATTAATTTAAATTTTCAGTGAGCCTGAGGAATCAAAACTGGGTAGGCCACAAAAATAATGAGGTTTTGTATCAGGAGATCTAGAAGAGTATTGCTGGGCTCCTCTTGAGTTTTTTCTGGAGTTTATGTTCTGCCTTGCAAGCAGGAGGAATTTATATGAACCCTATCCCTTTTATTTTTTTCCTCCTTTTCATTGAAAGCTGAGACAAATAAGCAAAAAACTGAAGCTTTAAATAACTAAAATGTCATAGGATAAGTACTGAACTATTTGGACATAACAACACATTTGGACATAACACACAAGTCAAACAAGCATGCTATTGTTTTGTGCAGACATCTCCCTACTTTTTGAATTTTTTTAAAAAAATCAGGGCCAGATTGTGTTTTGCACATCCAAACCCATATTGAATAGAGGGGAAAGATCCACCAAATAATTTCCATTCTTTCCTGTGGTCAGTGATTCAAAGGGAAACCAAATGATGCTGTAGGAGAGTCAAGTGGTTTTGCCTGTTTTGCAGTGCTGTGGTTATTGCCAGTCCATGGTCAAAGAGGAGCCCTTAGGGTGCCTGTTGTAGCTCCGTCTCTTTCCCTCATTTCAGAGTGCATTTTTTACTTCTAAACAAGAATTTAAAAGCCTCAAAGCAGATGAAGATTTTTTTTTTTGAGAACAGTCCTACGTGTCCAACTCCTAGTTTGGACTGGGGTATGTCCAGCGCAGGCTGTGCCTGGTGAATGTGTGCTGTGGGAGGAAGAAGCAATCATTCAAGACTTGGGAGAGCCCTATTTTGACAATGTTTGGGGATAGCAATTCCCCATTTTGATTTTGTTACAGTACTGTGAGTTTTGAATTAATCACCATTAGTTAAGATTTGGACAATTCAGCTCTGCACAGTTGTAATCTTAAAAAATGTTCTCTTTTTAGAGTCTATGTCCTCATATTTTGACCTGGCAAAAAGAAAAGGCAAAATAAGCAACATTTCTACTTTTTTAGCATGTGTGCTCAGATTTTCAGCTTAAATCATACTTGCAACATTCAGCTGCAGTATATCTATTTGATCAGTAGGAGCAGAAGAATCAGAGCTCTGGCTTTATAGACTCTGGACAGACCATTAAAAAAAAAAACAGCCTCCTTGAAATAATTTATAATCTATACAGACTAACACAGAGCAGAAAAATAATGTGTTACATACAACTGTTTTAACCTTTATTTTGTGATTTTTAAAATTATCTTTATGATACCTACAGAGAGGCAGGAGCAGAAGTTGTAAATGATGACATCTCACTCTTCTAAGTAGTGTGACAGTGGAGACAGGTAATGCTTGTCTGGGTGGTTCAAAGAAGATGCTTTAGAGGCAGATCTCCCAGAAGGCTGCTGAAAGAAATGTGGATCTCCATTTTGGTATTCAAAGGAACTGATCTTCTGAAAGTCCATGACACCTTTTGTAATCTTGACTTGTTCATGTATGTGAGCACTGAAGGCTGCTGGGGCTCTTCTGGAATGTCCGCTCTGAGTGGGGCACTCACTGCCTCCCTGCCCCTTGGACCTGCCTCCATGCTGCTTTATTTCTCAAGTGCCTCTTTGGGCCTATTCACTCTCTTTTTTTCTTTAAAAGCTTTAAAAAAATGTTTTTGCTTGTAGCAGTTGAATGATAAATTATCTCACAAATGTTGCTCCTCTCATTTTTTTTATTGATTTCTGTCAATTCATAGCAGAAGTTATTCATGGAAGTGGCATTCTAGATTGATTCAACAAAAGGCTATCAAATACACTCTAATGAAAAAGCTAACCTGACATTTCATCACTTAAACTTGCATTTAACTCTTAGGCATTAGTAGTCCCACAGTCTGTCCACTGGAGAAACTTGTGTTATCTGAGCTGAAAGCACTGGAGGTTAAAATACTGTACAAACTAACCAATATATTACAGACAGAAATAGGAACAGAAGGCTACAGCACTCTTGTTCCAGAGATGTATTTGTTAATTAGAAGAGAATTATTGTGTTCCATGCATTTTTAGCCTGGAATGGAATTAAAGGATTGTCAGATGAAATTGGAACTGGATGACCTTTGAGGTCCCTTCCAACCCAAACCATTCTGTGATTCAGTGATTCAAACATTAATAGGGAGAAATCCAGGCTCCATTAAAGCCAATGGGAATTTTTGCTCTTACCAAGAGGGCCAGGATTGCACACCTAAATGCAGATGCCTGGAAGAACATGGGAAGCAGACACAGATTCAGCAATGACACTGAGGCCAGACACAATGATGCCCATGATGCTGTCTCACAGTGAGCTGCCTACCAGCAGTGAAACCCTAATGAAAAACATCTTTCAGAAAGTGCTTTCTGCAAGATTTTTCTGTACTTTTGTGCAAGTCAATATGCTGTTTAGAAAGAAAGGCTCAAGAAAAGTGCCTTGGTTTTGCTATTGCAGTAATAGTGATTCTTGACAATGCTGTAGAACTTGAAGCTGAAATACTTGAGCTTAGCTGGAGGATAATGGGCTCTGTGGAGGCTGTTGTGCAGTTCATAATCAGTGCTGACAAACTGTGGAAAGAGTCATTTGGGCTGAATCGCCATCTGTATGAAAACTGTACACTCGTACTGGTTACTTCCACCTTTCTAAATTAGATAAAGTAAGGGCAGGAGGACTGACATAATGAACAAGGGGGAGGAAAAATGGTTTCATATTATCTTATAGATTTTCTCCAAGAAAGAAACATAGAGACATGTGGGACAAAACTGCTGTCTCTAAAGGCAGATATTTCAGAGTTGAAAAGCTGACATCATATTTCTGTTCATAGATAAATTAAACACAAATACAAGCTTCATTGTGAAACACAAAGATCATAAATGTATCTTCTATGTTTTTGATATGCAAACATTTCTTCTAATATCTCATAAGGAATAATAATACTGGTGAAAGTAGATGTCTGATTATGAAGGATTAACAAAAAGGTCTGTTCTTGCAGGTTTTAGATTTTATAGCTTTGAATTGATCTTTCCTGTTCTTATCTGTAGAATATCCTGCTATTTTAATTAAACTCCTAACTGATGTTTCAGGCTAGCAACTGTTGCTCCAGTGCGTTACCTGCGCCTGATCAAATGTTTCTTTCATTTAGTGGAGAAGAGCTGAAAACAATTTAGTCAATGTGCATCAGCTGAGGATATGGCCAGAAAACAGGTAACATCCTTTCCTCCCCATTTGCTGTACCTGTCCCTGGAAAGGATTGCTTTTTGGGATGTCTCCTTGAGAGTCTGTCAGCAGGGAAAAGGGTGAGTGTTCTTTCTAATTAAAGATTATTCTAGTTTTATGGTACAAAGCAAGCTGCTAAAATGTATCCTCTGGGTCAAGAATAGGTCAATGAAGAAATCATGCAAGTGAATTTCAGATCTTCTCTCTTTTTCCTTTTCAAAAACCTTGTTTTTGTACCCTTGTTCATCCTGTTTTTAAAAATTTACTTACATATTTTGTTCCTGGATGCTTTTCTACACTGCCATGAGGGGCCAAATGATGGTAGGGTTGGGAATTGCCATGCATAACTTCTGGTACACAGCTATGACAATAAATGGGTTTACCAGGTCAACTCCCACCTCTAATGCTTCTGGAAACGTGAGAGTTGTGCTTCTCTGTGGAATGCAGAGGGCTGGCTCACAGGAGCACATTTTTAAGCCCACGAGTCTGAGTGGGTTTGAAATGTGTGCAGCCAACCTCTCCTGGTCCTAATGAAAACACGAGTTTGGCAGCACTGGAATTCCTGCTAGAAAACAATCCTGCTCTTTGAGGGTTGTTGACTTAATGGTACTCTGGGCTCCTTTTTTCTTCCCTAGCGCGCCTGATTTTTTGGTTTATTTTTTGTCACCACAACAGCCAGTGACAGACATGTGTTCCACCTCTGTTTTACTTCTTGCTTCCTTTTTTTGATCATTTAGAATGCGTAGTGTAAGGCACCTCATACAGCTAAGCAAATGACCTATTTTTAAAGACTCATTTTAGTTTTAGCATCCTCCTCCTTACTAGCAGACCATCCAATCCCTCAAAATTACCTGTGTCATAAAACTTTTCCTTCTACACTTGTTTAGTGCAAAGTAAATGTAAATTACTTTAAAAAAAAAAACTTTTATCATTGAAGATGTCCTTCTACCACCTAGAAAAATATTCAGCTTCACCTGTAACTTATTAACTTTCTCACTTAGCTTCTGGTGTGTTCATTTTTCATGGTTCAAAAGAACTGTCGTTCTGCCTGCAAGCTTGAAGCATTATCCCATTATCACTAGGGATCAATATGTAATTTTACCTTCAAAAATGCTTCTCAGAGATCTGTTTTTCCCATGGCTACTCCTGTGTATGCTCTTAATTACAGTCATGACTAATTCTAACAAGTTGGACAATATTAATTCTGTATTGCTATGAAATACCTTTCCCAGCTGATTTAGAAAATTGGGTCTCTTTAACTATAGCTGTTTATGTGAATTGTTTAAAGTGCTGGCACACAGCTGTAGATGTAGGAAATTACAAAGCCTCAGGTTTAAGCTGTTAGTACACGTTACTGGAGAAAGCTTGGGATAACCATGTAAAAAAACCTCCAGGTGCTCTACTTTTTCTTTAAAATATCAAATTTGTATGATCCCTTCTCTAGCCCTTGTCAGTTCTGTACTTGAACTTCTAGCAAAAGATGAAGAACTTGTTTGAATCTGCCTGCTATTTGGCATGCCTGAAGCTGCAGCTCTGGACTGAAATTTAGAAATTTCTGCCTAGAAATTCAGATTTTAAAACTGCAAATGTCAAGGCTGGATCTAGGTCCTACATATAGCAAAATCTAAGCATTTGTAGATTTGAAAGTTACCATGGGCTAATCCTTGCAATAATGCATTTAGATAAAAAGTGTACTGCAAATAATCATATTTCTGATGATATTTGTGAGAGAGGTAAACAATATCTTTTCATACTCAGTAGGTTGAAATAAAACAATCATTTCTCTGTTCCAGTCAGGAAGAGGTAGCTGTGACTGAGACATGTAATGGCATTTCATGGCCTGATCTTGTCTCTTCCAAGGACCCCTTCCCACCATGAGCCAAGGGGTGACACCTCCCTCTTCTTCCCCATCTCTGTAAAACAGAATTATCTCAATCACACTGCCTGAGCTCACAGTCCACCCAGGGGTGCTGCAGCCACAGAGCCCCCACCACCAGCTCCTGGTGAGACCCTGCTTCACCTCCCCAAAATAGGATTTCACTGAATTTCTAGGGACCTCACAAGTCACAGCTATGAGCACCCCACCTAGCTAGCAAATGTTTTACAACCCTGCAGTCTGAAATAGCTGGGAAAAAAAGAAAGTTGTTACTTAGCTTGTTATCTCTGTGTGTATTTTTTTATTATTTAATTTACTCTGTTCATCTTCTGCTTATATTGTACAGTGGCATAACAAAACCAGTTTTTCTATCTTTAAGAGCTTAAGGAAGAAAGTATGAAATATGATTGTTACAATAGATTTTTCAGGCTTTTTTTTACGGGTGTGAGAAGGATTCTTTGTGACAGCAGATTTAGGGAAGAGGAAAGAGGCAGGAAAAGGGATAAGTGCTGATGAGATTGATTGCTGCTACTGAACAGTAAAAAACTGGGCTTGGGGATGGGAGAGAGAAGCTGTGTTCTGGACAAACCTCTAGTATTGCTCTGTAAAGCAGAAAACCTAAATTAATCCTGCATTTGGTTTTACATTTGTGGCTTGTAAAGACTAAATGTACAATTTTATATTTTTTTCCTTTCCGTATATGACAAGCTGAAGCTTAAGTATTCCCTCTTACGCCTTTAAATAATTCAGGCTTGTCTCTGAGGAGAATACAGCAGATGTGCAAATGGTCCCTCTGCTCACCATGGAAATGCTCTCCAGAGCATTGTGAGCTGGCAGGATTGCAGTGCACAGGGCTCTGCCATGCTGCCAAACCAGGAGCTCTGTGTGTGTGTGTGATGGGGAGCAGGGGCTGCAGGGGCTCTGGGACCATGGGGAGCTCAGACAGGACACCCAGGCAGGGCTGAGCTCTGTGTGAGCTGTGCTGAGCACACACATGCCCTCTGTGTGCCACGCCACCCCTCACCAGGGGACAGGTAATGCCTTTCACTGCCTCCATCAATTGCACTCTGAGCTTTTCATGACATTTTCATGTCTGCCTTCTCCTCCGCCTTCTTTGCTCTGTGCCCCATTTTCCACGAGAGCAAATTCCTCCCCTCTCTCTCCTGATCCTTGAAGAAAAAAAAAATCATTTTTATATAATTTGCTTCTTATATTTTCTCTTCAATACCTGCGGCAGCTGCTTTGCAGGGCCCCTGCTGTGCAAATCGCCCTTGACAAGGCACATCTTCCTGGCAGTGAGTGACAGGAGGTGCCAGGAGCAGCCTACGAGACTTTTGAAACCTGTGAGTTGGCAAATCAGCAGGTACCTGTGTGCAGCTCTGGATACGCCCCCAGCATTAGCTCCTAACTTGTATCAAAGAGTTTTTAGGATGATGTGGCCCACAGGCAGAGATTCAGGTTAAAAGGAACACGGTGTCTGGCTGCATCTATCATCCAGGTCTTTTTGTTTTAAATATAATGACACCAGCCATTTGTTCTTGGGGAGGATTTTGACTTGTGTTTTGTTGCTGGATTTTTTTTGTTTGTTATAGGGTTTTTTTTGTTTCCTTTTTTTTTGTTGTTTTTATTTTATAGGAACTATGTTTACAACAGCCTAAACAAGGAGAAAATACTCTCAGTACTAAACAGCTCTTGTTTTTCTTCTCCAAAGAAATAAAGATGCCTTTCATATTTTCTGAGACTGACAGTGTAGAAGAGGCTAAGATACATGATAAATTGAAGGAAAGAAGGAAGAGACCTGCTGTAACTGCCATTTCTTTAGGGAAAGTTATGGGATTTTTAGGTGGCACTGGGAATGCCCGACAGTCCTCTCTCCTCGATGTACAGTTGAAGGCAAAGGGTCTGGAGGGGTTTAGAAACTTGGTTTAGTTACTGAACCATCTTAAAGAGGTTTAAAATCAGTCCTGATTTTAGCACTTTGCAGAAGAAGGTGTAGCTCTCAGGCAAAACAACACTTGAATCAAATGCAGAATAAATAGCCTGAGTAAAGGACACAGAATTTGGTCCACTGTGATCATTTGATCTGAGTGGCTTAAGGCTTTGCATGCTTCATACTTGCAAACCAGCTGTGAAATGCAAGAAATACAAGTAGCTGTGGTCTGACATTTCCCCATCTGTTCCTAATATTTAATAATTTGCTCTCTTTTCTGAGCATATTAAGTTTATTTATAAATTCAAAAAATATGTTTTATTTTATATAATGAGCTTAAAGCTATAATGGCCTTTTTGCTCCAAAGTGTTCAAAGCACCCTCCTTTGCCAGATGGAGGGTATTAATTTTTCTGGAGGAATTTGTGCATAAGGTACAGATGGACAAGACAGTTTTAGCACACCAGGCTTTTGCCTTGCTGTTCTCTGTGTGTTTCTATTCTCTAGAGCTTCTGTGCAGTGAATTTTTGAAAGGCCTAAATTCTTTCTTGCTTTGCTCTGAGGATGATGGAGAGTGAGAAGTAAACCCTGGTTCTCACAGCTGAGATCAGTCCTTTATCAGCCATTAAAAAAAAAAAAAACAAAAACCAAACAACCCTTCCCTTTGAAAAGCTTGCTAAGAATTATCCTCACCATCAGTAGGAATTTTGCTGTTGAGCTGAACAGCACTAAACACACCTAAACCAAACCTCAGCCAAGATCAGCATTTAAAATATTTTAAGAGTCTCATTTTCACATAGGAGATTATAAAGTATATGGACAAGAAAAAGATACTGGATCTAAATGCCTGTGTACACAAGAAGTGACAGAGCACAACCTCCAGATTTATGCTGATAGTTCCCCATTTTAGGGAATGCTGGGTCCACGCTCATTCTGGGATGGGGAGGTGGTACTTCCAGACCGTGTGCCCCAGAATGTTACACTGAATGCTGGCCTAAATAACTCTCTGGCCTCTGTGCTCTGTAATGTTGGTTTCCACAGCAGTCTCAAATGCTTTCATTCTGTAGCAACTGTAATTTTGAGAATGTTTCAAACTGGAATCTAAGTATCTGAAATCAGAATATGCCCCAAGCTGCTCCTGCACCTACTGCTTTTTATGTATCAGTCCAGTGAAGTGAATAAAAATGTTTGTATGCACAAAGATTGAATCTTTTCAGGCTTCTGTAAATTTTGTGACTATTACACAAAGAATAAGAAATCTATAGAAAACATGAAATAATAAAAAACTTATGGATTTATCTTGCAATAGTTGTCAAAAGAAAATTGCATCAAGTAGCAGTTTGCAGGAGTGGCATGCATCAGTGTGCAGACTGTCATCAGGCGGTGTTTGTCACTGCTGTGACACTGCTGGGGGCAGGACTCCAGGCCCAGGCAGGACTCCAGGCCCAGGCACCTCTCCTTCGAAGGGACTTGGGTGACAAAGTAGGGCTGGCACCAGAAACACAAAACCTCTTGCTCTTTAACCAGAAGCCAAGTAAGAAATGAAGCAGAGGGGTTGTGATCTGGGGCTGGTGATCAGGAGTGGTGCTGTGAGAGCAGATCCTGTGGGACCCTGTGGGTGCTGGGGTGGGGCAGTCACTGGGGGCACAATGTGAGCAGGAATTGCACTGCAGAGGGCATTCACCCCTGTGCCCAGCAGTCACCCCTGTGCCCAGCTCGTCTGGGGGGCACAGGGACTGCAGCTCCAGCAGCAGATCTGTAAAATGATGCCAGAAACTGGTGGCATGTGGGCACTGAGCAGCAAGGAAAGCCAAGCGTGGGCTCAGGGGAGCTCTGGCCACAGGATCTGTGACTGACCCTGAGTCCTCACCCAGCCTCTGGCCCTGGGGCTTCCTGTGTCTGTTCAGGCTGCCCCAAAACCAAGAAATGCTCACAGAATGTTCCTCATTCTGGGAAGAGCCTTGAGGGACAAGGATTCCATCCTCCAGGTTTTGCATTGGTGGTTTTCATGGTAATGGAGTCTTTTTTCTCGTTTCTAAGCAGTACTAGGAAAAACCATTTCTCCACTTCATTACCTTGGGTCTCTCAAGGATAAAAACAAGTACAGCTTAAGTGAAATTGAGGCACTGAAGATACTAAAAGCAGTTTGAGTCTTCCAATTTGAATAATGTTGTTAAAAAATAATTACTGCTGAGGTTGTGGTATCTCCCAGCTATATCAGAGACATCCCCAAACTCTGCTGCACTGTGGTCTGTGAAACCCTTAAGTGCATGTCTGTGGAAAGGCACTTGGGAATATTAATTCACAGCTACAGTTCATTCAAATGAATTTTTCTGAGGTTTCCTGTTTAGGAAAGCCTATATTTATTACAGGAGGTCTGGCTAAGAGCCCTGAAATGGAACTGATCACAAGAATAAGCACTTCTATGACATTCCTGCTACAAGCCCTCACCACCAATATTTTTCCTTGTACTCCCATCCTCTGTATCCTGAAAATAACACAGGTAAATCCCCAGTCCTTTGCACATATTGAAAAAGCTACTAAGTGAAAGGAATACCACAAGAAATGATCAAGTATAAAAGTTGCCTTGGCTAAGTTGTTTCCCAGAAGTGATACAACAAAATTTAAATAAATTGATTTCCCTGGAAAAACTTGAATACTTGCCTCTGCAGCAATTCTTCAGCATGTTTCTCTAGGTTTAATATCATTGCAGGAATGGCTTTTTGGAATAGTTTTCACAGAAACCACTGAAGGAAGGAGATGTTACCTGAATGAATAATAAGCAAAATATGCTGAGCAGATGGTGCAAACATGTAGGATCTAATTTCTACTAGACTTGAAATGTGATCATTCAGCTGCCTTTACATTTTCTGTGAGAGGATAACAAAAATAACTTTGGAAAAGAGCCAGCTTTCCGTAAAAGTTTTAAGCATTTTTCAAGCAAATCTTTTGAGATTTTTTGTTTTCCTTTGCCAAATGAAGGTTGATAGTATTCTTAGAGATGCCTGAAATATTTTTATGTGGAGCTGTAGTAAAATTTTCATTTGTAAAATTTCATTTTCAAGTAAAAATTCTTGCAGCTGGTAGGATACTTGGAAGGTTCTAGCAGATTTTTTGGAAGAATAGTAACATGAAAAGAGTAATGATTTTCTTGCTGAAAATGAATAGAGATTGAGATCCAGTTTTTGATTCACAGTGCGCCTTTAAGAAAGCTATTCTGGATTTCTGCCTATAATGTAAGAGTAACTGAGATGTGTGTATCTTATGTCCATCTTCTTTATTTTCTTTTATTTTTCACTTTTTAAAAAAA